>JANRGW010022627.1:0-29573 GCA_024733675.1 Psilopsiagon aymara
GCTTCAGCTCCACCTTCTCCGACTCCAGCTGGTCAATATCGGCCTGGAGAGCATCCATGGTCTCCTCGAACTCCCTGGTGATCTATTTCAGTTGGGAAAAACAGTCTGGAGAGGCCTGGCAGCTCCTACATTGGGTACACTTGTGCAGTGCTCCCTGGAATGCTTTCAGAAACAGACCCGAAAAGAGCCCCAGCATAACAAAAGCCCCTTTCCATCTCAGAAAGGACTCCCTGTTTCCCTGCTCCAGGAACTCCAGCCACTCAGTACGGAGCCAAAGAGACTATGGCAGGAATTGCAATGAGGAAAACAGAAGACCTAGTGGCTGGAGATGTCAGGAAGGAATGGAGGAGTAGCCTCCAAGCTGCTCACTGCGGGGCTGGCTCTACAAGTCATGGTAGCCGCAGAGGGCTGCACTGTCACTTGTCATCAACACATGCTAAGAGGTAGAGGCTTGGTATTCGCGGCGCAACCAGGCCTTGTGAAAGGGCACTGAGCTACTACACCCCTGCACCTCAACATAAAGCACCAGCTACCAGCCAGGCTGCTCAGCACCCAGGTGCTGGGAGCTGGGTAAAGGCACCATCCTCCACAACCAACTCCATGGAGCTGGTCACAGGAGCAGAAACCTTCCCACCCCACCAGCCCCAGCCCTTCTCCCTGTCTCATTTGAACTCCCTTCTTGACCAGGGAAGCTGATCTCACCGGGGATCTGCTCCTCGCCAACACACACTCTACTGTTACAATTCCTCCTTCTGCTCCAGTAAACCAAAATCCCTTTGGCTCCCCGTGAAACCCCAAAAGATGGGAATTTGTTTTCCCTCCCTTCCTTTCTTTTATTTATTTATTTTCCAGCAGGAGCACTCCCCTATGGAATGATGGCAAAGCATGCAAAGCACCGCTGGTGAGAGCAAGCTGTGAGAGCCAGTGCCAGCGCCGGGCAAAGCTTTTGAAATGAGGCAGCAAAGCGGAATCAGCAGAGGTCGGCTGAATAACCCACTTGTAGTTATTAACAGCAGTACCACAGGAGAAAGAGCAATTCCACTGGCTCTGACCAGTGGCATTCCTCTTCTGTTTCTTCATTTCTGTAAGAAGGATCTAAACAGAAGGCTGAGAAACAGGCCTCAAACCATACATTTTGATTGGGTTTTTTCCCTCTCCCTCTTTCTTCCCTCATTCTTCTGCTCCCTCTGTGATTCAGCCAAGCTGAAGCTGCTGCTCAAGTCCAATTTGCATAAAATTATCGTCATTCCATTCAGTTTGCTGCCCCTTCAACAGCCCCTTCTTTGCTCTGCTGGAAGATTCTGCCCTTTCTGAAGCAGGCAAGCCAAAGGAACGGCAACACATTACTGCTGCCTGCTAGCTAATTAACATCCAACCCTCAGCATGGAGCTGCAGGGATTTACAGGTGTCCTGGAAGCATTGCCCCCTCCCTCCCGAAAGCAGCTGCTCTTTCCCAACAAGGAGGGGACCTCAGGCTGCCTAATGATACACCAGAGTGGTACACGCAGGTCTGCAGCGTGGTCAGAGCCCCGAGCAGCCACGGCTGCTTTAGTACCAGAATTCCAAGGACAGATGCGAGAGGCTGTTGCAGCAACTCCTTCAGTCCCCAGAAAACAATCCTATTTTATCAGAAATTCAAATCTTAGGAGTATCTCATGGTAAAATGAGAGTAGGAGGGAACCTATGAACCTGCTCTAAGTGTTCTCATTCTTCTGTAAAAGCTCTGTTTGGAAACAGCAATAATTAACTTGGCTTTCGGCCTTCAAAATGGGTTTCTACCTATAAGCTAAAGGAGAGGCTGACAAAAAAGAACAACCAAAAACTCCATAGATGATGAAACATCAAGAGACAGCAAAGGAGAGATCATGCACCACTCTTAAGCCTCGAAATCAGCAACATCAAAGTCCAAGTAGGGCATCAACAAACATCCACAAGCACAGGAAGAGGAGATACTGGGCAAAGCCAAGCACAAGATAGTTGAGACACTGATACTGTTAACTTTGGAAACGCAAAGAAATGGACAACTAGACTTGAATTCCACCCTTGGAAGCATCACAGACAGCAGGATGCAGTCCCAAGAATGGATTCAGCCTAGGCAAGTTGCAGTGAGATATTTGCCAGTATGTCCATGATTGCCAAGTTGTGTGCATTCCCAACTCTGAACACAACAAGGGTGAGCTGGTATCAGACAGCTTGTTATCAAGTTTCAAAGGTAAAGCTAAGCCAGTTATCAACACCTGAAGTCTTAATCTGCATTGTGGAAACCTTCCTTCACTTCCACCTTCCAGTGGTACCTCCTAACTCAGGGGTTCCCCAGGACACGTCAAGGCCAAGTGTGGCAGAGAGCGGTGGTATGTGGGACAAAAGGAAGGCGTGGGTTCAGGCCATGGATGGATTGGGAAGGCATGGCCAAGGCATCAGAGGCAGCTAAATAGGTTGGGTTACGCTTCCGTTTCCTCTGGGGCTCAGCATATTCTGAAGGCATCATTGCCACACCCCATAGTAGAGGTGTATCCAGCACCTCTAGGACCCCTTGCCAGCAATTGTCATGGCATCTGACAGAGAGAACACTGCTATCTCTGAGTTCTTCCCTTCTGATCCTCCAGCACATCTGCTGTTGGGGAAGGAGAGAGCAAGAGAACAGCTGAACAACCTGGCTAGGGGACACGATGAGCTGGAGACAGGGGATGCTTCAGGAAGAGCAGTGCAGCAGCACCACTCTGCAGCAGGCTCCAAAAGCTAACTACAGCAGACAATGTCCCAGGTTAATTTAAACCTTACAGCTTCAGACAGAAGAAAGGCTGTCCAAAAGCAGGAGAAGAGAGGGGGATTATGAGAAAAACCCCTTCTCCTGTTGAAAAAGCACTGTAATTCCCTCTCCCAGACACACAATGTTTCTTTGAACAGATTTTAAGCTAAGATTAGGCAAGCACTGTTTCATGCGCTGAACACCTAAGAAAGGCCTTTCAGTGTCTGTCACCTGGCCTGCCATTCTCACAAAGGAAGCTGAACTCTCTAAACACCAGTCAATATTCCACCAGCTTCCCATCTCAGCAGGGCAGTCTGAACAAGAGGGAAGCAAAGAACAGCACAGAACTGGGCTCATTTCTTTCTCCCATCTTTTCTCACCAGGACTCTAGATGACTGAAAGAGGCAGGTTATCCAAATGCAAGGGGCTCTGCACATCAGCGTTTGTCTGCAGTACCCTGCTGCAGCATGTAGTCATCAGCATCCCGTGGACACTCTTGTCTCGCCTCCTCCAGATGGGATTACTGCAACGCCCTCTACTTGGAGAGGGCTGGCAAACTCCATTTACTGCAAAAGGCACCAGATGGTTACACTGTGCTCCTCATCTGCCTTGTACCGGGCAATAAGGATGCTGGGTTTGAGCTGGAAAGCCCTCTATGGTTTCAATTATAAGCGGTTTTTCTCCCTATGTCTTACCCTTGCAATTGGGATCAGTGGGGATTCTTACAACGGGATGTTTTCTATTAATTTAAGCAAATAATTCCCAAAACAGTTTCTGCCCACAGAAGCCACCAGGAGCACGTTGCATTTCTATGACTTTGGTAGCAGATTCGATAGTTTTTCTTTCCTCTCTAAAGCTTTCCTGTGGGTAAGTTGATGGCAACTGTTCAATGGCCAGAAATACAAAGCCTCACTGGCTGGCTGTGATTAGTCAGATCAGAAGTAGTGACTGTGACTGTTGCTGCTACAATTAAGTAAAGACATGGCTGGGTTAAATACCAAAGAATTTAAATATAGTAGCCATTATCAGTTTGCAGTTTTCTCCACATGAATATTTGCTCCAGTAACATTTGGGCCTTGAATGTTCACAGAAATCAGACACAAAAGGGACCTTGCCCAGGGAAGTTGTGAATGCTCCATCGCTGGCGGTGTTCAAGGCCAGGCTGGACATAGCCTTGGGTAATATGGTTTAGTGGGAGGTGCTCCTGCCCATGGCAGGGGGTTGGAACTGCATGAGCTTAAGGTCCTTTCCAACCTGAACTATTCCATGATTCTATGAAAAATACCTCAACGTGCTGAAAACCACGTGGCATCACACTCATGCGCTGGAGCTTACTAACACCAGCTCCAATAGGGAATGCTCTCTGGCCGACCAGGACCCAACCTCAAAGCCTCAAGGGACCTTTTGCTTGGTCAGCTGGGGTACTTTGCCGTTTGGGTTTTTCCTTGGAATGCATTTTTAATTTGTCAGTCTAAAAGCTGATGCTGCAGAAGATACAGAAAAACAAACGATGCACATGGTCAAAAACAACAAAGAAGACTTCAACAAGGCAATATCAGCTTTGAGATATCTGTATCTGGGGCTTAGCACAAGGTCTGCCTTTAAATCCAGCTTAAACCTCCATACTCAGCGCTAACTTAAGCCCCAGGTATCCTGCTCCTGGTTGTGCTTCAGCACCTGGGCACACAATAGCTGCACAAGCTGGTGCACACTGCAAGAAGCTGCATCAAGCAACAGGAGCCAAATTCATTCCTAACAGACTGAGGTGCATCTCCAAGGGACTGAACTCTAAGGGCTTGCCTGTGCAAGCAGTGCCTTTGTCCCCAAGCCTGCTGGCCTCTGCACAAGGACCGCAATGCGCTTTCAGTCAGCCATCAGCAGTGCTGATGGTTGAGAAGCAGACCTGAGCTGCAGAACATTGCCCCAGCGAATCCAGCACAAAGGGAAGAGGAGATTTCAGGACAAAGCAGCAGTTCCCCAAGCAGGACACAGTTCTCCTCTTCCAGCTGACCTTGTCCAATTAAGCTTGTGCACAGTAATAGAGCCGTGGGCAGCATGGGTAGGCCAGATAACCCCCAAGCAACAGAGGTAACTGAGACCAGCAGAGAGAAGAAATGGAGAAAGAAGTGGAGGGCTGGGGGGGGAGGGAGCATTATAAAGGGATGCTAAAAATAGTATGCAATTATTTACAAATATTCTAGAAATGTAGGAACCAGATGAGACCAAATGCATGTCCCATTTGTATCGGGAGTGTTGTGTGCTGCTTGTTGAGGACACTCATTCATTTCTAGCAAACCAGATTCTGAAAACCATTTCATAAAATGTACTGATGGATTCTCAATGAAGCGAGACTGGACCCCATTGCCCAGCCCCTCCAAAAATAAAAGGAGGAAAAGGATGTTTGGAAACAAAGGAGAAAGATAGCGCGGGTGCCCTCGAGCCAAACCAGCACAGACCAACAGTGGCACCCGGCGGCCACCGAGACTCACTGCGCCACAAAGAGAAGGGGCTAAAATACCCCCTGTGCTCCTGCTGCAAGTGAAAGAACAAGGGGACTGACTCAGCTCACAGTGCTGAAGGGCTTCGATACTCAAGGGGTTCGGGGGTTTGCGTTTGGTGGGGTTTTCAAATGATCTTAGCACGCAGTAACAGATGCGACCCTGCTTCTGTAAGATGGAGCAGCCAACAGTTGATGCTTTTGGTTGCAGACGTGAGAAATACATCTGAAAAACACTGGCTGAAAGCCACAGTATGTCAGCTCCAGCACTTCCATTTCAATCCATTCACACATGCATCTTGGGCTCCTCAGTCAAGGGAAAACACATGCTAGAAAAGGTTTCACCTTATCCAGTAAAGCCAGGTTTGAAAGTAGAGCCAATCCCAAACAGATACAAAGGGCTGGCGGGGGGAGTGCTGCAGAAGGGACAGAGGATGTTTGACTGTTCTTTATTAAAATTCCAAGTAACTGATTCGTCTGCCTGGAATTGTGTCTTTTGGAAGGCTCAGGATTCAGCTAGAACTGAAGTTCTAGAGGAAACTTCCTACAGAAGCTGAACTTAACCAGAGAATATATGAAAACTACCGTATGTAAATGAATCCAAACTGCAGAACCTGCCCCCCACAGCCCCGAGGTTTGAAACAGCTCAGGAGAAGGAACTGGGTAATGACGGGCTTTATCTTAAGTACTCTGTGCTTATTTGGAGCACTGGGACTCTCCCTTTCTCTGCCAATTTTGTTGCAAGCTTTCTCTGCTAAGATTGGATGTGGTCCCTCCTAAACCTCCCGCTCCAAAGGCAGCTGCAGACGTGATCTGACCTGTTTGGGTGGGAGGTGGGCAGCATGAACTGGAACTCCACCACACAAGTGTTGTCCTTCAGCTGGCGATGCTGGACGCTGTTTAACTCATAGGCAATATACGCCCTTCGAACGTACACCTAGTTAGAGAGAAACACCATCAGCTTAGCTGGGGTAAGGAAGCAGGAAGAGACAAAAGAAACAAATACTACACCAGAGACATAAGAAATAGTAAAACCGAAAGAGATACCCTCCAAAAAATATCTAAATAGAACTCTAATTCAACTAGAATTTAAAGTTTTCCTTTGAGGAAGGCCAATCTGACAGGATGCAACCAACAATAAGGTAGAGGCTGACCGCATTCTCTGACAGCGGTTTCATTTTCAACCCTTTCAACCATCGGATTCTTCAAGCAAAGAAGATACGTGAATGAAGTTCTAGGTTCAAGTTATTAATATTAATGCTGTTAAATGCCAGGCTCCAAGTATGCCAGATTCCACGCAACCGGCAGCTCTCCTGATCCTGTGCTCTAAAAAACCCCCGACAGGAAACAAAGACAAATTAATGATATTTGGTTGTTTTCAACAGCAATAGGCTTACCTCCAAAGCTGCCATTCTTACCACCTGGTTACTGTGGTAGAAAAAGTTGGGAAGCACATCAAAGATGGATGTCTCGGACAAAATGAGTTTCTAGAAGAGATCACAGGCATGAGCTTTAAAAGGGAACAGCCTGTCTCGCAAACAGAGTCAGGCAAAAAAGGCAAACACACCCCAAATGAAGCCTGACTATCTGATTCCTGTGCTTTTCCTCTTGTACACCAAGAATTATCACCTTTTTATATTATATCATGGAATACCTCAAGCTGGAAGGGATCCGGAAGGATCGAATCCAACTTCCTGCTCCTGCTATCTAAAACTAAACCATATGACTACAAACATCATCTGGATGCTGATCTCCAACAGGCCTGGTGCCACAACTGCGTCCCTGGAGAGCCTGTTCCGGGGACCAATCACCCTCTCAGTGAAGAATCTTTCCCTCATGTCCAATTTGAACTGCCCCTGATGCAGATTCATCCCATTTCCTTGTGTCCTGGTCCCCAGAAAGAGACCCACATCCCTCCCTTTGCTGCCCTCCTCAAGGAGGTTGTGATAAGATCATTCTGATATCAGTGTAGAGATGGAAACAAAAATGAGGCAAGCTACAAACCAGAACAATACAATTTAAAGCCACAAGGACCTTGGTACTACAGGTGAGATTGAATACAAAACAGGGAGATCAGCAGGGAAACAAGGAGAGAAATTTGGTAGATACCTGCAGGTTCTCAATGCAGAACTGGTGGCCGTACATGTCAATAGCAGACAGGAAGATGGACTCCACCTGGTTGTGACGTAGCTCATAGGAAGGCAAGTGGGAAGCAATGAGAACCTGGTGAAGAGCACACAGAGGGGGTGTCAGTGGAAGGAGTGATGCTGAGCCATCATTAGCTGTTACCTCCAGAGCAGCACCAGCCTGCTCCATCCCAGAAGAGGCGGCTGGTTCCTCCTGTGAATTCTGTGGCACCTGGGTGATGCTGCAAACTCTCTCCCCTCCCCAGCCTCATTTGTGTATCTGCTTCGTTTGTATTATTGGCAATTCCCCATGGAGCAAACGAACAGCTTCAATCAAGTTCCATCAGTGCATGTGATTTAGCACTGCAGAGCTGCAGTCCTGGGGATTGCCTGACCGGCTGTTAATTGGAAAGCAGAGCTGGCAGGCAGCAGCTGCTGGGAGCAGCACCAGAGACTGCCTCTGCACAGGCACCAGGACACACTGGTGCCAGGTATTAAATGCCCAACATGAAGGATGCAGAGATAGGAAGGGGAAGCAGCTTGCAGGGGAAAATGAAGTGAAAGAGCAACATAAAGACACAGACAAGGATGGCAGCACCATCCACAGCACGCTGCTGAGAGGTTCAATAACTGAATGGTTCAAGGACACAAACACAATCCTGAAGGAAACATAAGGTCACTGAGCAGCTTCAAAAGCCCTGTTTGTTTTCAATAGTCAAGCTCTGAAATAAAAGGAGTGATCCTCAAAGTGTCAGCTTCCCTGCTTTCAGAACGGAGATGGGGACTGTGGAGTGAGAGGAGTGGTCAGGCTACAGGGCATTACCATGAAATGATTGTGCCCTCTCCCTTCCTGCCTACAAACTAACTGCTAAAGAGGAAGCTCACAATAATATCCAAGTGGATATCTGGCATTCAGATTATTATCTGTACCAGATTGTTGGAATTGCCAATATCAGGAGTTTTCCCAATTATTTTCAGATTTAAAGAGATTGACAAAATGCAACTCAAAGCCAAGAGAAACCTGCAAAAGACCAACATAATTCCTTGCAATAATTCCTTAGTGGCTGCAAGGAACATGTAGCTCTTGTGTAGATCTCTCTCCCTGTTCTGTGAGCACCAATTCACAGTTCTAAGGCTGCTGCTTAACCCAGATTCATGTCCTGGCTGTTCACTGCACAGCTGCCCCCACATTCCAGGCAGTCTGAGCTAGTTGGGTTCACAGATTAGATAGGCATGAGGAACCACAGCAACCACGTATTTCGACTTCCTCCGTCACACAAAACATAGGTGACTCTCAATTAACTCCTACTTGAGCCAGACAAAACCTTTTGGATGAGGAGGAACAAAAGGAACGTAATCTGCACTTCAAATATTAGAGTGGTTGGGAATCTACTGCAATCTTTGTTAGCCTGTCACAACGATTCACCATCAGTTAAGTGATTTCACTGTTAAAGCTGCTCACTGTAATCTACTCTTCACATTTGCACAGTAATCAAACGAAACATCAAGAGAAATAGACTTTCCAAAAGAGAAAGCTCCAAGTGGGAGCAGTCCCTATTGATCCGCCCAGCAAGGGCACAGCCTGGCTCTCGCAGGGATCAGCTTGGATTCTGAACACGCTCCCTTACCTGCCGCGCTCGCAGGGCCACTTTGGCGTTGGTCGTCTTGCTGAGCTGGGTCAGCTCTGTCAGAATATTAATCAGCTCATCTGTCAAGGTGGGGTCACGGCCACAGAGCTGGTCCTAAACATAAAGAGAACTGAAAATGCTTAGAACAGAGGAAAACCATTTCCCGTCCTCCTGCAGAGGAGCTGAGGTCTGAATTACACACGCACATGCTGGACCGCATCACCTCTGCAGGTCCCCATCTCAATCACTCTGCAATTCTGTGCTGACAAGGGTACAGGTATTGGGCTCTCAAGACTTTTACACATATAAATTAAGCTACGGAGGAAAGAAGGGACCGGCACTGTCACCCATTTTCTTATTTGCAGCATGTGCTGTGGCACGCAAACACATGAGAAATACTGACTTGTCAAAGAGACTGGGGTTAAATGCTTTCCCATTACCCAATTTCAGTTTTGCACCAGAACTCCCCCGTAGCAGCAATGTAAAACCCAAAGAGCACTTAATTGTAGTGAAATGCCTTTTGTTGCATGCAAGGATTAACAAAGCTTCACCATGAAAGGTGTCCAAACAGAAGGGATTTATCTGCCAAGAGAACCTCCTGAAGACCACTTCAAAAACACCTCAAGACCCCCCAAAACCCCACAACTCCCCAACTACAAACCAACTACACTCTTGACACAGCTTCAGCCATAACAGAAGTGGAAGATTCTGTCATTCTTCTAACAAGGCTGCACAAAGCTAACTAAAACCATAATTCAGTTCCTATGGATAATCCCACAGTCTGCAACTTGGCTGCAGCTCAGTGGCTGGCAGCCTCTTTCTTCCACTCCTGAAGCTGGAAACCTTCTAGGAGCCTCTCATGTGTTTCATCTATCCAGCACTTAACAGCTTTTCTCTTGGTAAATGAATCACAGGAGGAAAATGAGAGATAAAACTGGGATTTGCAACAGGAAGAAGTGCTGGTGTCTTAAGTTTTAAGAGATGTCAAACACACAGAATCCAGAAGAGGCCCTTTGCAGATCCAGGAAATAGAAAGGGAAAAAGGGAAACCTCTGTGCAGCAGGTTACACTGATAAGCCTGCCAGGGAAAACAAACTAAAAACCCAAAAGACAAATAGCACAAGTCCCATAGACTAACAAATTTCAACTCATGTTACATGTGATTCCAAAGGTAAACAGCTACTATCTCTCACTAGACTGTTGTTCCCTACTAACCAGTCTTGGGCCAGCAAACTTTTCAACACATAGGAAGGATGAAGTAGTTCCCATCCTGCTTTAAATGTGCTAGCTAGAAAAGGTGAAGGATGGAAGCATGACACGACTGCTAAACCATCCTCAGAGCCCCTTGTTCCTAATGGATTCCCAGGCATCCATCAGAAACAGGATAAGCATGAAGGTATTTTGACATGAAGTTTGCCATTGGAGGACGAACTTAAACCACCCCCCAGAAATAACTTGGCAACCCACAAAACGCCACAGCCCACCAAAAGTGTCAGGGGATCTCTCCAGTGTATTTTAAGTTCTTGCAAAGTGGGATGTTAACCTTTACTTGAGTAGAAATCACAGAATCATCATGAAACAGTTTGGGTTGGAAGGGACCTCAAAGCTCATCCAATTCCAACCCCTGTCATGGGCAGGGACACCTTCCCCTAGAGAGCAGCTTGCTCCAAGCCTCGTCCAACCTGATCTTGAACACTGTCAGGGATGGGGCAGCCACAGCTTCTCTGGGCACCCTGTGCCAGTGCCCCAGCACCCTCACAGGGAAGAACAACTTCTTCCTAGTAATAATTCCTAGGCCAGGAATTGGGAAGTAACTGACAGGGGAGAGCAGAATGGCTGCAGAGGAAGGAAAAGGAAAAGGCTTTGACATTTCTCTGCATTCCCTGTCTCTCAGCACACACCAAGATGAAGACACAGCACAGCTCTGCCTCCAAGGCATGGCATGCCTGGAGGTGGAAAACCAGACAAAGCAAAGTTTCAGTCCTGTTTTAGGGCGCAATAATCAGGATGCCAACAGCAAACTGAAGCAGGGAGCTGGCACCGAGCTGGCTCTGCCTGCACTGATTGGCAAAGGCAGCAGCAAAGCCTCAAACCAGCTCTTTGACAGGGCCTAACGCCTCCCCGGCACCCCCGTGTAATTACACACTTGAGTGACTGGACTCTGAAGCAAATTGAAGGCCTGAGCTGCGAACAGCTGCCATTTTCTCTCTCCATCACGCCAGCATGATTACTTGAGAAATGAACAGCCCCGGCTCAAAGCTACTCCAGAATTCTCAGAGGAAATATGGCTCCGTGTTCAAATAATGAGATTCTTAAGGCAAGTGTTACTTACAATCACAGCACACAGCAGAAAGGGAAAGGAAGGAAAAGAGGAGGACAAAAACAAGGAGGGGGAAAGGAGAGACGGAAAGAAAGAAAGAAAGAAGCGGTCCTTCCACCTCACAGATTGGAACTGAAAAAACCCAGCCTCAGCCCAGCACAATGATGACTCTGTTTCTGCTTTTGAGAGCTATTTTGGGTATGGCTACTCTGGACAGATATTTGGCAGTAAGAGCCCACATTGTGCTTGTAAAATGAAATAGAAAAGGAGCGTAGAGAAGAGGGAGATAGCATTGAAATGAGCCTCTTACAAAGCAGGCTACCTCGCTGGAGCCTGTCAGAGCTAAACTCAGCCTGCCTTAAGGAAGGGGGCATTCATCCTGCTTCAAAGCGTTTTGTGGGAGTTCTTGAGGCTTTTTATGAAATATGAAATAAAGGAGACGGGACTCAACTGGGTTTTAATTATTTTTCCTGGGGATGTCATTTACTGGGAGCTTTACCCATTAGTGGGACTGAAGTAGATGAAACTGAGAGTTTGCATGGAGTAACAAGCCAGAAGCAGCAGTGAAGGTGATGGCAGGTGCTGGCAGGAGGATTCATTTGTGTTTCCAGGGTGGAATCTATGGCTGTCCAAGAGGAATTCTCACCCCAGGACATTCCCCATGCTTTCACAAGCCCCCTGGACACCATACCAAGGGTCAGAGGCCTGATGTGAAGTGATCAGCTTCGTGCTCAGATAGTGAGTCAGATTCTAACATGCACACCAGAGTACACTGGTCCAGCAGCACTACTGCAGGCCTGAGATCAGTCTGAGACCATAACCAGGATGAAGCCAAGAGAGTCACCATCAAACCTATAAGACTAAACTGCAGCTCATCAAGGAAGAGCATGTGAAGCTCCTTAGGGGCCTCCATATGGGCTGGCTCATGCTATTCCCTACCAGGATATCACCCTCATTAGTAAAGAAGAACCATAAAAATGTTGCTAATACAACATCTGCTTTTCCTGCTGGCAGCATACTGCTTTGCTTTCCAAGTAACTCCAGTCTGAGTACCGTGAGCTATATAAAGACAAGACCCTCTCCAAGACCCCTGAAGATGAAGAAGCAAACTAAACCAAGTCATAGCCCTCTAGCATCCTCCCAGCGCAAGAGTGAAGCCTGCATCCTTATCACCCCACAGATGCTCACAAATCACTTGCCTCTCATAGACAGCCACTGCAGGACACTCATGAACCAGAAGGTTTACAGACACTGAGGAGGACAGTGTGCCCTGGGGCTCCTCTAACACATGGCTTACATGCCTCAAGAACACAAAGAAACTCCCCTCTGCTGCTTCTGTAGTGAGAAGCTTCCATCTTTGAGGAACAGAGCTGTCAGTTCAGTACCTTTCAAAGCATCAAACACACAACTACAACAAGCAGCAAACACCAACAGACAACTTACAATGAGCATTGTAACAAGCAGGTTCTTCTTGGTGACCTGAGCATGTGAGAAGATGTAGTTCAACACAGCATTCATATCACTTTTATTCTCTTCCCGAAGCGTAAAGACACACTTGTCATAGTGACCTGCAATCAGAAAGGTGCATTTTTCCCAGGCTCCACACCAATGTGCTAAGGAGTACACGTTATAAGATGTGCCTTTATTTTTTCTCCATGCATGTTTTGAGAATCTGCTTTGCATGATCCATACAACTCTGAGAATAAAGCATTCCTTCCACCAGCCCTCAACCGCAAACCGTAATTTAAACATTCTACTCTTGTTAAAACAGTTCCAACACCAAATACCTCCTTTGTGAGCAATTCAAAAGGGAGGAATGGAAAGCTCAGTCTTTCATTCCAATGACAACCAAAATAAAATAACAGCAAAAAGACTTGCACCATCCTCTACCACCAGCAAATTGAAGTGGAAATGAAGCTGCAGTACCATTAGGATGGTGCAGGTAATGGAGCAGGACAAAAGAAGAGCGGAATCTGAACTACCTGTAAGAGCCGAAGCCTCAAAATCACCTAGTGCTCCATTGCCCTCTTGTGCCTGCACGCAGCAGTGCAGTGCACTTAGCTCGGCTATCTTTCAGGCTGAGGTTTGTTCTTGGGAACAGCAAACAGCTTCCCGGTGGTTTACTGCAGGCACGAATAACTCTGCGATCTTTTGGGAGGTCTGTTACTGCACTTGATTTTCTTCCCATAGAACTCAATAAACAGGCAAGACAGACCTAAACAGGGTGGTGAATTTAAACAGTTTTTCCAACTCCAGTTTTGTGGCACATGCTCAGGAATCAGGAAATAAAAATCAAACTACTAATATGAAGCTTCTACATGTGGAACCCTAACCCTGACCAGAAAGTTAAGAGTAATCTTCATTGAAGAGGGTCCATGTGGACCTTCTGGGACCAAGCGTGGTTCCTTCAGAAACCAAATCCTTGACGTTCTTAGAGACTCACCATGCTGAAACTGAGTCTCCACCTTCAGATACTGACGGAGCAGATCCATCACCACTGCTTTCATGTGACCTCGAATGCCACTCCGGTACCTGCAGAAACAAGTAGGTGAAACCCAGCACGGAGTGAGACTGGCCAAGCACAGCTTCTGAAGACCCACAAGTGAATAACGCTCACCAGGAGTGGCAGAACAAACCTGTTTGCTCACAGAAAGCAGCATACCTGAAAACCCCAATTGTTATGGGAATCCATAATTCCTGCTATTAACGCTGTGGGGCAGCAAGGCTCACGTTTTGCAACCAAATGTCCTTTTTCTTCTACAAATACTCAAACCTCTAGACACTGAAAGGTGTAACACACACCAGCAGCTTGGTGAAATGGCCAAGACACGATCGGTGTCAGGACATAAGTTACATCTTTCATATGGCAAAAGGAAAAAAAGAAAGGATGTGTCTGTGTGCTTTCCACAGGCAGCCAGGAGCCACGCGCATCCTCCTCACTGTGGACCTGAGGGGAGTGCGCAGGCTTATTCCTCGTGATTTAGACTCTGAGTGTAATAAAACCATTTGAAGAAAGACGAGCAGGCTCAGGTCTTTCAAGCAGCAGCAGAACACCCAAACCAACCACCCAGCAGTTATGGGGCAGCCCTGAAAAATGACTCACCTCTGTACCAGCTGCACAATGCTCTGAGTGTTCATGAAGAAGACCTCTCGCTCCGATTTGCGGTTCAAGGTGGCTGCGTGGCTATCCAGGATATTGGCAATCTGAAAGAGAGCAATCACATCAGTCCCTGTCCTGGTGGGACAATCTGGCTGAAGAACCAGCAGAGAAACTGAGATCTTCCAAACAGACCAGAGCTCCAGCACACCCCAGCAAAGGCCAAAGCCTTATGAAGTGCTAAGGAAGCTAATGACCTGACAGTGATATGGAAATCAATGCACACTACCATATACTGGAGAAATCATTTTCCAGCACCTCATCACATGACCAGGCCTCCCTTAGTTGCAATCGCTCTTTTTCAAGGTTGACACTACATATTACACTGCAGCACATGCACCAGGCAAAAAGCAAATAAGTAAATGCCTACAAGGCCACTGATAGGATTAAACTATGCTGCCAAACTGCCTGTTTAAGGCTACACAGAGCAGGGAACACACATCCCTCAGTACAGGCAAAGCAGGCAAGCTCAAGTGATACAGGTAAGTATATCTCATCATGAAGATCCCATGTTGAAATGCATCCTTCAGGTCCAACTAACCTCCAGGTAATTTAAAGGAGCTTTCCCTTCCTCTCTTTGCCCCAACACAAATCAATGTTTATTCCCCTATGAAGTGTGGTTTCATCACCTGTTGGCTGGGAAACTGGCAAAGGACTGATGTGATGTTGCTGGCATATTGGGCCATCTCCTTCTTGATGGACTTCTCTACATTGGGTGGAATCCGTCCAGAAACACTGGTCATGATGTCCTGAAGCTCCAGCAGAGGTAAAGACGGATCTCTCAGTGTCTTCATTAATCGCTCAACCCAGCCCTTCACCTGGAGAGAGACAACTCAGTGTAAAGAAAGACAAGCATGAAGAATAAGCAGCAAAAGGGGAGAAAAGCCTTTTCGTTGAGGTCTTCTTCAGTACTGTTTTATTACACAGCTAATCCATAGATTGAGAGAGAGAACTGGGGTAGATGACACAGCTGCTGTGCTACCTTAAACCAAGAGCTGACTCGGATTCATCCACCTTCTTACCTCCTCCCTCTAGGACTTCTACCACAGCTGGCTACACACATAGCTCCCATGCACAAGGCAGCAGTCACAAGCAGTAAAGATCAAGCTCAACTCCTTGCCTTTGTTTTGGGTGCCATCAATGGGATTCTCCCATCTTACTTTCTGGTGAGATTGACTGGGAGGAAGTCTAAGAAAGAACACTGAATTGAGCTGGCACTAGCAGGATAGTACTGGCTGAATCCTGACATGCAAACTGGCCAGCCTAACCTCGAACTGATAAAGAACCAATGGATACCTTGCTGCTGAAGTAGGGCTCTGGCAGGCAGTATCCATTCATCACATTGACCAGGTTATCCAGGACATAATGGAAGATGCGATGGAGTTTCTCACCTCGAAGTGCTGTGCTCTGGATCTGTGGCAAGGTACCTGTGTGCAGTTCAGCCTGGAAACACAATGAACAGCACAGTTTGCCACTAAGCCACCTGCACGGCATCATCTATGGGGGTAACATCCACTTAACCCTCAACTAGAGACTCAGATTAAACTTGGAAGAATTCCCACAGTGGAAAACGCACTTGGTTGAGAGACAGAAAGGTTACGAGCTGGATCTCCAACAGTTCCATGTTGCGTACACACGCAAAATAGACCAACAGTACTACTGAAGTAAGAAGGGAATAAGAATATATGTAACTTTATGCTGAATCAAAGAAAGAGATAATCTGGGTCCTAGTCCTCACCTGAGACACGTAAGTGGTGAAGTGACAACTCCAGTACACTGTACGCATCTGAAATTGGTTTCGTACACGGGACCATCTCATACCACTCTCAACACACTCCTCCCCTATTAAAACCACAACAAACATCTGCGCTTCCTGCAACTTCTCACCTGCTGAACCCTGCTGGGATCATCCAGCTGGAGCTTGGCAATCACACAGCCTGGATCCAAGACAGCTCCTGGGCGTTTGACATAATGGATGCAGCCTGATTCTCCTGCTGTTAGTGTCATCACCATTTTCATTACCTGCAGCAAGGGAAATACGTTACCCACTCAGCAGCCATGCTCCCCCAGTGGTTCTAGTTTTGTGAGCCAGCAGCCAATGTCTACCCCAGGTAAACCTCCATGAGCACCTTTTGGGTTCAGACTTTCTCAAAGGCTTAAAAGCACACACACTGGGAATGAAAGGCCAGACAATACAGTGAATGGTAGAATGGAATAACTGGCCACAAACTAGTGCAGCAGGAATGTCATCTGTTCCACGCTGTGTGGACCAATATGGACTCATGAAGGTCCCACATTCAACACAATGAAAAAAGCAGATACAGTGCACTGTGGCAATAGAGTTCACTGCGCTCTAAAGGTAGAGGTGAATGAGCCACTTGCAAAAGCTACAGCAACACATTCACTTCTAGCAGAAGGAACCAGGATTGCTTTCTAGAAGTCACAGGTCTCAGACTGCTCTTCGCAGAGATTCTTCCTCACATCAGCATGGAAGCTCTTTGCCTTCAGTGCAGAATGGGTGTGTATGAGGGGAGATGGTTTAATTTTACCATCGGTATACTACACACCACAACTGGGAACACAGGAATTGAGTAGGTGGCTCCTTCTTAGCCACAGCTCTGCTGCAGCATAAAAGCACTTACATAAACTATCTGGATCTCTGGCTTGATATTTTTCTCCTACACATTGTCCTCAATGGGTTTAATTGTCCCTCTGTCAACACACACCCTCCCCTCCCTCAAATCCGTTTGAGCCATTCACTCCTACACCATCTCTCACGCTTTCCTCACAGCGATGCAGAAATTGGTCATCCTCCTCCAAGAGTGAAGGAACTTCCAAGGGAGAAGGGAGGAGTGACACTAACTCATCCGATCAACCTGATAAATGAACAGGTAACCAGAGAACTCTCAATTTGCTACTTAATCTTGTCATATGGACTGTTCCTGAGTCTGTGTGAGTACTAAGTAGTGATCTCCACACAGCCAGCCTTCTTTACCACAGCTGGAAAACACAGTACACATGGACACCACTCTACCTTGGTGTCACAACAAGATCAGAATCACGGTTATCTGAGAGAAATTTTGCTTAGCATTTGGTATACAGTCATCAGCACTCCCATTTCAGCTGTTAAGCTGTTAATTTCTTCCCCACCCCATCAGCTGTCACTGCTGATTCTTGTGTTAGCCCAAGTTAAAACACAGACATCTGGAAAGGAAACACTGTGACTTATCCCTTGTGCTCGGTTCCCAGCTTCAAAGCATACAACTTCGCACCCCCCACACCAGCTTTTGCCCAGGCAGACTCAGCACCTGCAGCCAAATCAGTTCTCTGAGACTCTTTTACCTCTATTTCTGCAAAGCACTGGCCAGCAAACACGTGGCCCCCATCCTCCACCACGTACTGGATAAGCTTCCCAGCAGAAGGTGAGCGCAGAATGGAGGGATCATTCTCCTTTTCAAACACACAGGTCTTGTTCCCTATAGTGATGCGATACCTGGGAAAGAACAGGATAAATCACTGAACAGAATTCCTTGGGGAATGCACACAAAGGGGAAACTGCATTCTCTCTTTCCCTCTCTAAAGAAAAACCCCTCAACTAGCTCTTTTGAGCTGAAAGGCCCACCCCTGCCTATGAAAGCTCACATTAACCATACCAAACTAAGACTGTGGAAGCCAGGGATCAGAAACCAGACACAGCAGCCCTTAGCAAGGCTGTTTGTGTGCCACTTTTGTGCTGCTTCTCCACAAAACACTCATTGCCAGAACCAGAACCAAGGAAGTTCCAGACTTCATATAAACAAAGCCTGGTGTTATTGGAGATGCCACTTGCTACACGTAACACCCAACACATGCACCAAACTGCCCATGCAAAATCATCCTGTGTACAGCCCAAAGCTGAAGAGAGCAGGAGTTACCCAAACTCTCCTTGGGCTCCTGACCATATGCCTTACATTTGTCACAGAAAAGAAACCAGCAGAGGGGGCACTGGTTCATGCTCCAGAAGATGGGAGATTTACAGCTCTGATCCCTGCAGGGAGTTCTGAGGGAATGCACTCAAACAGCGAATCTTGGGTCTGTTCCTGAGGCATTTGTGGGGTTTCAAGGATTTTAAAGATTTTTTTGTTTGGGTTTTTCACAATCCAAAAGGGCACTTTTAAAGAACCAGCAGGAGAACACGGACTCCACACAGCTCCAGATCTTTGCTCTAACAGCAGCCAAGAGCTGCTCTTCAGGAGAAAGCAACTTCTCCCTTCAAGCTTATCCATGCTACACCGAATAACCTCTTTGTAGGAGAGCATTCCGTTCCCAACTGACATGTAAAGTTACAAACACACCTAATTCTGGCTGGTATGCAAATTAAAGAGTGATCTTTACAGGTTGCTACCTGTCCACTTCTTCTTTCATGTAGGTAGTATAGCTGCTGCCATCGTAAGACAGGAGCAGTCCTCCATCACTCAGCCGGTGCACGTCCACCTCCACACAGGAGCTGTTCATGATCACCACGTAGGAATTGGGAGACTGTCGGGTCACCTGCAGGTCCACAAGAACAGTATGGAGCCCATGAAATGAACCCAGCATTTACAGTGCCTTGGTTGCCACAACAGACAGTCTTCCAGCACTCCAACAGTGCGAACTGAAGGGGAAGAGAGCCACTTGCTCTCATGGTAAATGGGAAAAGCACAAAAATTTGGGATCACAAAGCCAAGCATTCAGCAGTCGAGAGATGCCAGAACTAATGCTGTCCATTAATCTTGATTAAATCCTTTCACACCTATGCATTAATAGTACAGGATTGATTTTGCAACCATATAGCATTTCTTCACCTTGATCTACATACAAGGCACAGTCATGTACTAATATTGGCTAATAAACAAGAGAAGTAACAAGAAAGAGATTGTCTCATGGAGAAAGCAGCTAAAGCTCGTCCTGGAGAAAGGCATCCTACCACAGAGCTCCCGCTTGAAGCTGGGTAAACACGTAGAGCATCCTTTAGTGCTGTTCAGTGCCTCTCACCAAAGGGATGCCAAAATACAATCATGGAGATGCGGAGTATTTACAGGTGCAAAAAGCAGCGTCTACTCATGTCATTAGAAGCTTTACCGTAATAAAGTTGCCCAAGTAAGCTCATTCAGACTGCACAGGCAATCTTCAGTCCAGTATTTCCTAACCCTGGCACACTTGGTTTTGAAACCTCTAAACAGTATTTCTAACACAGTCTTTTTGCACACAGCAAAGAAAAAGTACCATTAAAGGGAAAAAATACTACAGATTCTGGTCATGCTGATGAAACTGGGCTCAAAACACCAACAGAATAGATCTGTATGTTCAGAGACATCAGTTGAAAGTTCTGGTCAACCAACAGGCAGTACTCTTTGCCAACAACAAAGTTTTCTTTACCCTATGCAGAGCATTTCTTGACCCTGAAAGATTAAAACATTTACAGAGATATTGCAATGGAAAGACGTGATGGGATATCATCATAAAGGAGATTGTACTGATTGCCCAACCCCACTAAAGCACAGAAAATGAACTCTGCACAGATCTAATTCTAGTAATTATACATTACAAAGATTAAGCAAGAACAGCACAGGCATTCCCAAGTAAAAGAAACAAGAGGATGGTTATCTACACTGTGCATCGTACCTTCAGCACATACTTCCGTCCTTCATAGATGAGTTCCACATCCACAGTGTTCAGCAGTGTATGAGCAGGCAGGACCTGGCCCCTTGAAAGTGAAGTACAAAACAAAACTGGTCTTTTAGAAGCCATCAAACTGCTACCAGGGGCCCAAGCAGGTTCAAGGATGCATGCAAGAGTTTGGAAAACACGAGCAGAGTGATGGGAGAAAGCTTTTAAACCATCTCTTCTTAGGAAGAGTCTGCCAGACAACAGTCAGGAGACAACAAGCTCTGTGTATTTCTGGACTGGACCTGAACCAAACTTGTAAATCACAGCTAATGACTATTGGCTTCTCAGCAATTTTACCTTTCTAGAGAGTGCAGGAAGTTGGAGACGCTGTTTCGGAAGCTCACATCAGCCACGTGCAGAGCTCCACACACCACTCCCAGCATGGTATCAGGCCTTTCAGCCTAGAAAGGAAGAGTACACAACACCATTCCATCTCCTTTAGCTTCAGTCCAGTCTGGACAACCACTTGCAGAAACAAGTAATCTCAGCTTTATTTCTGGTTCAAGGCCAACCTCTCTTAACTGATTAGGAATTCATGCAAATACAAATAGAAGCAATTACATTTGTAACTCCTTAAAAAGAAAACCACACTTCTTAATTCCCAGATCACATCTCGAGGCTCCACCTACATGTCCATTAAATCTGTCCCAAACTGCAAACCAAAATACCAGCCTTAACTCCCACATATACTAGGATGTTTTTCTGGTCAATCTCATGACAGTTGAGCAGTCCTTTTATATAAATAAGAACTAAGACCAATGAAAACATCAATTTATAAACCAGTAAGTGGAAATTAACCACTCTTAAATCCTTCCCCTCTTGCAACTAGCATGCACCAAGCTTGTTCTCTCATGCCCTTTCCCTTCTCACTCCACTTTGTAGTCTGAAAGGGAAGCAGCTGCACCTGAACTTTCTCAGCAATAAGTCGATCCAACCAGCCCGTGTCAATGCGGTTCTGCTGGAAGCTTTCTGTTTCCAGGAGTTTAATCAAGTACTCCACAGTGGTTCGGAAATCCCCTCGGATGGACAGCTCCTTCAAAGCCACTACCATGTTTCTGAAAGAGAGAAGAAAACCTATTAGCTGTCCCATACTAACAGCAATGATGTGCCAACTGGTAACTACAGGTAGTTCCCCCCTGCGAGCTGCTGGGAAAAAGCAGCCTGAAGGTAACAGCAGAAGAGGACATGCACTGGAGCAAGAGCCCAGGGGACAAGCTTGGGAACGAAAGAATGTTGATTTCTTTCAATCTGGTGCAGGTGGGAACAAAAGCAGCTCAGTCAGCCAAGCCACAGATCAGGCATTCCCACTGTTACCACACAGGCATCTACCACATGTCAGGAGAGTAGGTAAGACAGACCGATGTGGTCTCCATCCCACAAAGAATGGAAGAGAGAAAAGGCTCTGGATGCAAAAGGAGCCTAGATGACAGATCAGACAGCCCTGTCTTGTGACTGGATGCTTCCTCATTCCACATGACAAAAGGATGCTCAGTGGTTTATAGACTATTATAAGGCACTGGCCTAACAAGTTATCAATGTTTGTCCTGTTAGAAGCCTTCCACCCAAATGCTTTCTAGGAAGGACTTCAACCCAACAGTAGCTGCACCATATCCCAGCAGTAGGCACATGAGGCAGGAATGAAACAGAAAGATAAAATATAAACTAAGCAAAAAGTGTAGAAATGTAGGGTGCAACACAGCAAAACTGCTGATCAAGACAGGAAGAGAAGCCTGACCATGATGTGGGAAACACTGAAAAGAGAGGGGAAACTTCTGTTCAAACTCCTACCAGTTAAGGAAGCAGTCATGTTTGGATCAAAGAGGACAAAACCAAGCGATTTCCAAGGTTCTCCCACTTCTCTGACTACTTACGAGATGGCTTCTTCCCGGTTTTCTCCCCAAGAGAAGCAGTGACCAAATTGAGAATCAGCAAACTCATGAAGCCCTCCTGCAGCAGCAACACTGAAATAGCCCCAGACATTCTTATTGCTGCGGAAGTTCAGCTCCTGAACTGTTCCAGAACTGGGCTTAAATCCCTGTAAAGACAGACAGACATTGCTATACACCCTAAAGAAAAAGTAATAATCCAGAATTAGGGAAGTAATCCGAGTTCTGAAGGCCAGAGCACTTTTGTGCTGCAACATCACACATACACAAATAAGCTCAGGCTGTGTCTAAACAGAACCATCAGCTAAATGAGATAAAGGAAGAATGCTTTATATTTGCTGCCAAAATGCTCATCAGGGAGCAGCAGCAGGGGCTGAACCCCAGTAGAAGGCCACAGCCTCAAGAGTGTGATCAGTAACTAGGAGTTTCAAGCACTCACCTCATCAGGATTCTCACTGGTGATACGCGCAGCAATGACATGGCCGCGGGGACAGGGGACATGGGCTGAGTTCTCAAAGTCAATAGAAGCATCTCCCCACGGAGAAACACCATACATCATTCGGATATCCTTGATCCTGTGGAGGGGAATTCCCATGGCAATCTAAGGAAAAATATAATAGAAATATATCAATATACATATAGTAATACTGATTATGATTATGCAGATTAAGAAGCACCACTAAGGTTTTCCTCCTCACAGAGAGTGCCTGTTCCTTGAGGAATTAATTCCACCAGCTCTCCGCAGAAGCTGATGCCGCGGTTCCAGTAGAGCAGATACACACATGCCTGTTTTCTGATGCCAGCCTTCCCCATTGACACGCCTTGGAAGGTTCATACTTCTAAGGACAGCTGAGCTCAGTTAATATCCACCTTAAGCTCTTTGGACAGTATTTTCCATTGGGTAACTAAAAGGCTCCAGAGAAAGCTGGCCAGTGCTGGCTCAGCTGAGGATGGGCACACGTAAGGCCTGTTGTATTAATGTCCTCATGAGACAGAAAGCTCCTCATTGTCAACTTGTTTCACAAAATAATTTCAGTGCTTAAAGTTGCACTAGTCATAGAATCATGGAATGATTGGGGCTGGAAAGGGCCTTAACATAATCCTGTTCCAATCCCCACTGCCATGGACATGGATGCCTCACACCAAGGCTCTGTCCAAACTGGCCTTGAACACCACCAGCGATGGCGCATTCACAACTTCCTTGAGCAACCTGTTCCAGCACCCTACTTCCCTTACAGGGGAGAACTTCTTCCTCATATCCAATCTAAACTTCCCCTGTTTCAGTCTGAACCCATTACCCCGTGTCCTATCACTGCGGTCCCTAATGAAGAGTCCCTCCCCAGCATCACTACAGCCCCCCCTTCAGATACTGGAAGGCTGCTCTGAGGTCTCCACGCAGCCTTCTCTTCTCCAGGCTGAACAGCCCCAATGTTCTCAACCTGTCTCCATACAGGAGGTGCTCCAGCCCCCTGATCATCCTCATGGCTTCCTCTGGACTTGCTCCAACAGCCCCATGTCCTTCTTACGTTGAGGACATCAGAACTGCACAGAGTGCTGCAAGTGGAATCTCACAAGAGCAGAGGAGAGGAGCAGGATCACCTCTGACCTACAAGTCCTGGCCAAAGACTGTTGAGAAGAGTTTTCTCACACACATCTCCTTAAACCAGCTTTCCTACCTCTATGTTTTACCCCTGTATTGCTTCTTTTCACACTCCTTTTAACTAAAGCAGTCCAGGAGAAATAACTAGAAAATAACCTCTCTTTGCTTTCCAAATCAGAAAGAGCCAAACAGCAAGGCCACAACTTCGTGAAACAGTTATAATAGGATGGATGCATATACATCTATATATATACATACACACACACATATATGTATATATACATTGGAATACTGAACAAAGCTTTGCTCCAGCCATAAAAGATCAATCCCAAGCTGAGAGAGCACCAAAATGGGGCCTCTGAATTATTGTGTGTTTCGTAGAAGAGGACCAAAATGGAGCCTTTGAATTACTTGGTGTTCTATAGAGGAAGCCCAAAACAGGCCTCTGAATTACTGGGTGTTTTGTAGAGGAGGAAATGTGGACACGTCACATATCACCTATCTACACACGCAGATATAGGCCATATTTAGGAGAGCTCTCTAATACTTGGCTTTATATTCTCTCCTCTATCAGTACCACAATCTATTCACCTGCAGTGTGAGTATGTGATCTGATTTTAACACAGAACTCTGACTCAGACAACAATCCACCCCCTATTTTATTAAGCCTTCAAGCAGAACAGGTTTTTCATGCTTGGGCCTCTTCATACAGCTTGAGTACTTCTGAAAGCCTCCAGGAGCCAGAGCCTGGGCATTTGACTCACCTGGAGCTGCGCTGCAGGCAGGTTGACATCAGCTACCATCTCTGTGCAGGGGTGCTCCACTTGCAGGCGGGGATTCAACTCCAGAAAGTAGAAGCTGCCATCCTGGCTGTACAGGTATTCCACAGTGCCCGCACTCACGTATCCCACCATTTTGGCAAGCTTCACGGCACACTAGGATATAGGAAAAGGAGTATTTGATTTCCAGGCCCTGCACTCAGTTACTGCGCTCTGTTCATCCATTCCTCCTACTTCAAACTTTCTGGTTGGCATTCCAGAACACCCAAAACCTTGTAACGGGCCTAAAAACTGCTCAGAGAAAAGCACATGGCACAGGAGCTTTGATTTACAAGTTACAGAAGGCAGAGTTTGAAGCAAATATGTATTACTCAGCATCAAACAATTCATGCAACTCTTACAGCTTGCTTTTAATATGACAGCTGTGAAGCAGCCTTTAAAATGCATGTACCCCAAAACCAGAAGAGAAATGTGGTTTAAATGGGTTTTGTCACCTTACATGGTATTAAATTATTGTCATATTATTTCATGGTGGACTCAGTTTTGGCATGTGAGTCCCATTGGGAATGTGAGCCCACACTAACTGGTGTGGGGGACACAATCCCATGTTACTCCTTTAAAAGACTCAAGAGTGCGAAACTCCTGATGATGTCCAAAAAAATCCCTATGTCCTGCCTGTTTCTGGAGTCTCACAAGGCAAACAGACCCTGCAGATCCCCCCTCACCTGTTCCATGTGCTCAAACACCACCGAAGTTGCAATGGAAGCAGGGGCTTCCTCAATAATCTTCTGGTGCCTGCGCTGCACGGAGCAATCCCGGCCAAAGAGGGAGATGGCATTACCATACTGATCTGCCAGGATCTGCACCTCCAGGTGCCGGGACTGCTTGGCCAGTCTCATCACAAAGATTGGAGAGCCTGGGACTTCAGCTTGAACCTACAGCAAAGGCATCGCAAATAGACTGATCATTTCTTTGTAAGCACCTTAGGCACAATCATCCCAATTGATTTTTGGGGCAAGGAACATCCATAATGTTTCCCCTGGGCCACCTAAGGCTGAGAATACACTTTGTTCATGTGTATACAACTACAGCACCATTTCCTTTCCTCTCAGCTTTCCTAAGTAACGTTCAAGTTAAAGAAGGCTCGTGTCCCTCAACACTTTTGAGTTACACTGCTCATGCCCTCCACTACTTGGATATATTCAGCATCTCCAGTGAAGTCTGGGCATTTGACAGCCGCATTGGATATGCAGATAGAGTGAAATCCTGCCAACATACAGAGCAAAGAGAGCATGAACTCATGATTCAAAGTAGCTAAGCATGCTCTGACACATAATGCAGTCTTCTTCAGCCCTTTAACGTTTCTGATACAGAGGTCTCAGAATCACCCAACCTGAGCATTCCGAACAAGACAACACAAATCAAGGGGAAAAGTTACCTGTCTGAATAGGTTGGGGAAGTCATCTGCGTTGTTAACCTTCCTAATTCCTTTTCCTCCTCCTCCTTCAGAAGCCTTGATCATGACAGGGTAGCCAACCTCCTCAGCAGCCTGACCAAGACGGGCAGAAAAACATGGGTAAAGTACAGAACAGTAGAAAAGATCTTTATTTTCCTGTTGATTTGTGTCCAAGCTTCTATGAATGCCTATTTAGTAACCAAGACATGACTGGGATAGAAACCAAATATCCCAGTTTGAGAGGATGCCTGAAGCTGGGAAAAGGAGCAGTGCTTTTGTGACTCTTTGCTTCTCAAAGCAATCACAAAATCTTATGTCATTAAATTTACAAACTCACAGGAAAGCTCTTGTAAAATACAGGGAGTCGTTACACTGGGTAACGCAAAGATCATACAATCACAGAATAGTTCAGGGTTGGAAAGGAGCTTAAGACCATCCAGTTCCAACCCCCCTGCCATGGGCAGGGACACCTCCCACTAAACCATGTATCCCACTCCCTTTCTTCCCAAAGGAAAACTCCCAGATCCTGCAGTGTGCCAGGGATATTTCTTATTCTAGAAATCTTCCTCAAAGAGGAACAAAAGATGAGATCAAGGATGAGGTCATGGGTTGTTACTAAAAACACCTTCTCCCTGCACTAACCAAAAACCAGAAGAGAGTCCTTCATGAAATACAACTTTGGTTCCATATCTTGTCTCTCTCCTAATTCTGCAGGCTGGATCCACATGAAGGATCACTTTCCAGATTCCAAGACTCAGCTCTGTGAGGCTGACAGCCTAGTTCTAGCTTGTCCTCCCACTGCAAATACATCAAACCCCTAGCTCTCTCCAGCAAGACCTAAATACCTGCAGAACAAAAGCCACCCACCCGCAGTCCATCGTCCGCGTCTTTCACATAGCCTTTTTCATACAGCTCCTGAGGAACGTTGAGGATACGCTTCTGAAGATCATTTTCCTGCCAGTCCACTCGAAGACCTGAAATAAAGGTAGCATCTTCTTAGCTCATGAGAACCCAGCAGACATGAGTGAATCAAACAGCAGTCCAACACAGTCACAGCAGAAACAAACGAGTTCCACGCAGAACTGGTCTGGAAGCATTTAAAAGAGAATGTAGAATGCAAAGACATTTCTGCTTTCTGGGGAGCAGATGCAACAAATGATATCCTCTTTCATTTCTCCTGTGCAATTCTGTTGTGATTTACAGTCTTTCCAAACTGCATACTGCTTCCATGGAAGTAAAGTATTGGCCATATGCTCCAAAACTACCCACTCCAAGCTAGAAGACTGCAGAAATGCCAGATATTACAGCTGTTCTGCTAGACCTACAGCCCATTACACAACATGCAAATTCAGCCTGTCATATCCGTGCATATCGTTGTAGCTAAGCCTCAGATAATACAGATATGAAATTCTAAACAGATGGAACACTCCTTGGAACACCTTTTTGTGCAGAGACACTTCTTAAAGATTAGATGTGGGGAAGAAAAAATCTACTAGAATGATCTTGATAAATGTGTGGCAGTTTCCTTCTTACCACTGCCACTCCAAGGAAGAGTTGGAATGCCGGCAGTCTGTGCCACTATCGAAGAAGCAATTTTATCTCCTAAAGCCCACATTGCTTGGCTTGGAGGACCTGCAAAGAGGAAAAACACCACGTGAGAAACACAAGAGACAGCAGCCATCAGGCAAACATCCAGAAGTCCAGCCTAGGTTTCATGCCTATCTTTAGTTTTAAACATTGCACGGGTCCAAAACTTTACCTAACATGCAGATTCATGTGGTACAGGGGATGAGGCGCACTGCACCAACCATCTCCAGCACTTAGTCAACTGCACTGCTAACTGGATCACAAGCTTCATGGACTGTCCATGTAAAACTCCACTCTTCCAAGAAACCCTAACCACAAACACCCACTTCAAAATGACAACAGGGACATTCAGCTTGGGAAACAACCTACTTTAACAGAACTCTTCTGGTTTTGTACCTACAATATTCAAAGGTATGCTGGAGAATTTGCTAATTCTCCCATACAAGAACTAATTCCAGCATATGTCTAAACCTTCTCTGTTTTCATTAGCCTCAATGACTGGTAACAGACTACACCATTAAACAACACAGTGTGTTGCTCTGACTACTGCAAAAAACATACCATCCACCTCGCACTCGTAAACCATCCCTCATGGCTCTCTTTTAGACTCCAGATTTTCCCTCCCTAAACTTCCCCATCTTAAAACAAGGACCAGACATTAGATCAGAAGTGTGTATCCTCACCCATGAAAGCAATCCCATTTTTGTGGAGAAGCTCTGGTAGTTTCGGGTTCTCAGAGGCATGGCCCCAGCCAGCCCACACAGCCTGCAGAAGAAAACAGCATGATTTACTCTTTGTTTTAGGAGAACAAGTGGAAATAGGAAGCATGTAGATACTTAACATCTTTCTTTTCCCCACTGGAAACAGCCTCATAACATTCGGAAGCCAGACCAGCCCCCTGAACTACACAGTAAGTTCAGTTTAAAGTGCTAGTGCTTTGCATCTTGTAGACAAGTCAAAGGTGGCTGCTGCAGGAAGCTGTCCAAGAGCAATTAAGTTCAGGGAAGCAAAAGGCTGAAGGAAACCTTCCACCTCCAGCAGATATTCACACTGGGAAATCCACTGCACTCTAATAAGCATCATGCTCTCTGGTGCTAGCACAGGCCTGTGATTCCAATTTCTTCAACCTTTCTCCCCAGAGAGAAGACAGCTTAGTAAGTTAGCTCCTGTTTCAAGAACTACTTTTGACCCTTCTCACCTGTACTGGAATCCGCTTTGCAATATCAAGAATGAGTTCCACATTCGCATAGTTGTTATTGTTTGGTCCTCCCGGAACTGGGACGTAGTGATCTGCCATTTTAATATACTCTGCAAACACAAAGAAGGGCTCTTTAAGATCACAAATCCAATAAATGGGACTTTGCCTAAAATTCCCTAAATCTACAGCACTGGAAGTACTTCATCTCCTCCCAGAAGCATCAGTTACTTGCCAGAACGGCACATGATGCACAGACAAACACTGAACCTCTCGTAGGCACAGAGGTCTGTGCGAGGAGAGGGTTCTGCACCTTCACTGGTCTTCACAACTCACCTGCATTTGCTTTCAGATCCTCAGGAGTCACCATAACGACAAATCTGATGGCCCGCTCGTTCCGAAACATCTCGTAGGACCACCGGCGGATGGATCTCATGCACTTCACTGCTGCAATGCCATTATTTGCTATCAGCACCTGAGCACATTAGAAGCAGGGATGAAAGAGAGTCTAAATAACACCAAATGATAATGAAAACAGTTCCCTGCAGACTCTTGGTCCAACTGTGGGGCTGTGCAGTTTCCTTGGGCAGCATTCAATTCAGCCAGAACATTTCATGGCCCACCAGTCAATTTAGAAATGGGCTCTTGCTTGATCATAAGGAATTTAATTTATTATGTCTCAATTTGGATTAAAGAGCAGAAGAATGAGCTTGCAGCCCAGAAAGCCAACCGTATCCTGGGCTGCATCAAAAGGAGCTTGACCAGCAGGTCGAAGGAGGTGGTCCTACCCCTCTACTCTGCTCATGTGAGATTCCACTTGCAGCACTCTGTGCAGTTCTGGTGTCCCCAACATAAAAAGGACATGGAACTGTTGGAACAAGTGCAGAGGAGGCCACGAGGATGAT
>JANRGW010022631.1:0-21986 GCA_024733675.1 Psilopsiagon aymara
TAGTTACTAAACTGTTCTTATCTCAACCTGTGGGAGTTGCATTCTTTTGATTCTCCATGTAGCAAACTGTGTGGCTGTTTTATGGCTTAAACCACGACAGGAGGTCATGCTGTCCAACTCCCCAGATAAAGCAGGGTAGCCTAGGGTTAGTTGCCCAGAACTATGTACAGATGGCTTTTGAGTATCTCCAAGGAGGGAGACTCCATAGCCCCTCTGGGTCATGTGTCAGCGCTTGGTCACCCTCACAGTACAAAAAGTATACCCTGATGTTCAGGGGGAACCTCCTGTGTCTTAAGTTGTGCCCATTACCACTGGTCCTGTCACTAGGCGTACTGAAAACAGCCTGACTCCATCCTCTTTGTACTCTCCCTTCTGGTATTTATGTGCATTAATGAAATCCCCTCCCATCTGTCTCTCGTCTAGGCTAAGCAGCCCCAGTTCTCTGAGCTTTTCCTCACAGGAGACATTCTCCAGTCTTTTAATCATCTTTGTGGCCTTTTGCTGGACCCTCTCTAATATGTCCTTGTCTCTCTCGTACTGCGGAGACCAGCACTGGACATGGCACTCCAGTTGTGGCCCCAGCAGTGCTGAGGAGAGGGGAAGGTCCACCTCCCTCAATCTGCTATCAGTACTTTATCTAATGCAATTCAGGATACCATTAGCCTTCTTTGCAGGAAGGATACATGGTTGCCTCCCATCCACCAGGACCTCTAGGGTCTTTTTTTATCAAGCTGCTTTCCACCTGGTGCATGGTTCCTCCCCAGGTGCAGAACTCTGCACTTCCCTTGTTGACTTTCATGAGGTTCCTGTGAGCCCCTTTCTCCAGCCTGCCAAGGTCCCTCTGGATGGCAGGACAGCCCTCTGGCAAGTCAGCCAATCCTGCCAGTTCGGTGCTATCAATTTGCTGCAAGTATATTGTGACCCATTATTAACTCCTGGGGTACACTTGCTAGTCACTGGTGTGCAACTAAACTGTGCCACTGATCACCACTCTCTGGGCCTGACCATTCAGAATACAGCCCTGATATGGGTAAAATGTGATAATCGAGGAAGTTTGCTGGGCTTATAAAACTAGTACTGCACTTATGACCCTAAAATTACCCGTGCACTTAGTTCCTTATTGCTTTACAAGTTTACCACTGTAATAATTTATCATTTCTGTAAATTCAAAATTAGTGGACCTTCCCACATGCTTACTTAATATTTGCATAAATAATTTCTGAATACAGATCTCAAACTCAACATTGAATTTCAATTTCATCTTTTATTTGTACTGATTTTACCTATCTACGACTTCTTATTGAGAATAACTCCTAATGAATCACATACTTTAAAGGAGCATTAAGACCTCAATATAGATTTTTTTTGGGTTTTTTGAACAAGGAAACTGTAAGAATGTTATCATTGTCTTTTAGAAATTCCCTAATCTACACATAACTGTGTTTCAGAAATAATCTTCTAAATATTGACTGGTTTGGTGAGAATAATCTATATCCATCGCTGTATACTGTTTTAAACTACAGTGGAAATAGTAGGATAACCTCCTAAACCCATTTACTTCAAATGTTGTATCCCTTATTTTTTTAACTTCAATTTCCAACATCCAGATTGTGAATGACATTCAAGAAGTCTGATATTTCCAAAGGTATTTGTAAACTTTAAAAAGAGATCACGAAGAAAAACAAAGCATCACATTGAGCCCAGAATATTAGCCAGTGTTCTTGCTATTAGGTGGAAGAAAAAAATCTTTTTCTTTACTGTGTTGCATAATAACAATCTTAATTTAAGAAAACAAATTTTAGCCTATCTACAGCTTCCTACAGTACCATTCCTCATACCTGTTTATCATAAATTTTTACTTGCACCTTTTCTCTTCATAATCTCCCTCTCTGACTACTTTTTAGTCACTTTTCCATTTGAAATTCCACTTCTGTTTCCCTCCACCCTTCTCCCAGCTTCTCTCTTTCTGCCTCACTTCCCTCACATGTTTCACTCTTCCATGCTTTCACATTCAAGTTTTCATGAATTATTTTTTTCTCATTTACTTTTTTCTCTCTTGCCCTGACTTTTAATATTTAAGAAAAGCTCTCTGATTCTTGGATATGAGGCAATAGAGGAAGACAGACTCTGCTTTCAGTGATTTTTTTTCTTGAGAAAAGCAGAAATTAACATGGTTGGCTAGCAGGGCATGTAGGAAAATATCATACTAATAAAAATGTTCATTGTAGCTTCTGTTTTTCACAATGTATTATCAAATATCTGTGCAGTCAAAGAGTCAGCAAAAGAGTTAAAGTCTGTCTTGACAGAAGCATCTGTCTAAGATAAATAATGGGTGTGAATAGAACAGCTACTTTTATGATAAGCAAATGTTTTTTTCCAAAAAAAATAATAAAAATATTGTGTTATATGATCTGGTACTGTATCACATGCACATCACACTGCACTCAGATCCAAACAGTGGTCTCATGGGCTGTCCACACACCAAATGTTTTTGTCACAGCAGTGGAATAAAAGGAAAGTCAAATACTGGAGAATGACCTGTCTAAGCAATCTTTATAACCTTGCACATCTTCAAATATAATCAGCAAAGGCAATGGAGACTTCAAAGATGTCTGTTCACTCCAAAAATCTTATTTAATCGCTACCTAAAGACAGATTAAATTCTTTATACATATTATCAGCTATCACATATAAAACAAAGATTACAAAGATTATAGTTGCGTTTTCGCTGAATATTGGCAAGTGTTTGCACTGCTCTCTAATAGTTTCCTGAACAACCTGAACTGAGAACAATACTATAAACTAGTCTTGAAATTAAGACCACAGTAAATAATGAGCACACTGAACGACACAGTATGAGTCACTTTGTGACACAATCTGAGAAAATACAGGATTTGTAACATTTTTTTCCTGCATGTTTCAAAAGGGTATTATGCTGACATTTTTGTAAAATGCTTACTGATAAATCTATGGAGTTTAATTTTTTTCATCTCACATAGCTTTTCAGATTAGAAAGACTATTATCTTTATATTAAATATGTGTTTCTTAGCCCACAAATGTCTTCTTTTGTTCAACATGTAATTTTTCTTCCCACTTCATTTTTATATTACTTATTTTCCTCCCCATTTGAAGTATAAATCCATAGCTCCCTAGCATTTCAGGTAATTTCTATGTTATTTTCTTAATAATAGTCCAAAATGACAATATCAGAAATCAGGGACTATGTTTTTTGGTGAATCTTGACCATCTTAATAATAAACATTGCTGTCAAGAGGTGGTTTCAGGAGTAGAAAGTTCAAGTGCCAAGAGATAACGCCTTATGATATAAATGACCCCTCAGTTTCAGAAGAATTTTATCAAATTGTAACAGTCTTTTTCATGCTTGATTTCTCATGTAATTAAAGTGCCCTGAAGGAAACACTACATTTTGTTCTTCACTAACAAACCATTTTAAGAAAAACAAAACAGAAAAGAAAAAGAAAGCACAAAGAAAACTTTCACTGATGCATTATTTTTAGAGATCTCTGTCTCAGTTTTTCAGATGATCTCAATTTGTCTTCCTCAATTGCTTTGAAAAAGGGAAATGTATGATTTGCACACTTTTGCTCCTATCTAGTCAGTCACAGAGTGTTGCAGTTTGGCATGCTACCAGAAACACACTCAGGAGCACCAGAGGAGACTGGTGTTGCACAGCTCAAACATAAATGGATAAATGCCTGCAAGGATACAATGTACTGCTGTACATTACTTTGAAGGAGGTAAAAGCATCACACATTACTGTGTTTCTAATGGGAAGACTGTGTAAAGATATCATTTTGAAAGCATTTATCCTTAATCAACCATTGACACGCTGGGTAAATTTCTGCTATGAACAACCCTTACGCAATCCGCTTGTGACTAATAGGGTTGCAATACTATAACTTAAACGTCAAGTTAAGGCAGCATGAAAAGAAATATTTCACTCTTGTTTTTATTGACAAGATGTAGCAATCTGATCACTGGTTCCAGTGAAGTTGATCCCTATTTTCAGCTGTTTGATAGATGAAGTAAGTGAAATAAGCATAACTGTCACTTTGTGCAATTTTATATTTTGAAAAGAACACTTTTACATAGAAATTATAAAAGAAGTACCTTTCTCCACTGAGTATCCTGACTCTGAAATAGGTATTGGAATAATCTAGGTCATTAAGTTCAGACATTTAAGAATGTTGAACTTAATGGGTTGTTTCAAACAAGTATGTAAAAGACAAACTTCAAAGTAGCCTGATACAGTTTACTTAAAATTTTCCCCAAAGTGAGGCATTTTAAGTCAAGCTCCTAGCTGAAGCTATTGACAAAAAAAAAAAAAAAAAAAAAAAGACTTTGGATTGGCTCAAACAATTCTGAATTTTCATAGTATGGCCACTGATTAAGAAACAAAACCAAAAACTTAAATCTAAAAAAGTCCCTACCATATTTGTCAATCTTACTGAGAAGCTCCAGAAGCAAGAAGAAATTGCATAAGTAATTATCAATAGATTTTACATCTCTGTCACCATGTTTTGGGAGCATCATTTAGACATGAATTATAATATAGCTAGTTACAGACACAAAATGACTGCTTTTGATCTTACATGAGGAAGCCTGACTTGCAAATAGCAGAATCTAAACCAAGTAACTGAAATCAAAATGAATAAAGCAGCAGAAGTTTCAAGGTAGGCTTAGAAAGCTTTACAGACAGCTTTCTATAAATCAAGACAACATTTTATATTTGCTTATAGTAACAGAGAATCTACTTCTCAGGGGAAAACAATGATATATATGATATTCACAACATACAACATTGAAATATATTTATGTACAATTTTAATAATCTTGTTTCCCTGGACACTTTGAAAGACTGTAGAGGAACAGGTTACTAATAACATCTGAATACATTAGAGGATTGTATTTACAGCAGTAAATGAGAGGAATTTCTGTGAATAACAAGCAAGCTTTTCTACAACAGACTTTGATCACCAAGTGTAGGTCCCTTGTAATAAATGAAAAAAGGAGAATGCAACACAGTGCTAGCTACTAGCTATGAGGGTTTAGGGAATCTGCACATGAGCCTACACAATTCAGTATGCTGATATATGACCTGGAAGAAGGAGTGAATAGAATGAGCAAATATCTTACAGATGGTACCAGATTATTCAGGACAGTCAAATCTAAAGCAGCTGAAGGTTTTCAGAAAAAAATCATGATGCTGAGTGGCAAAATGAGCAAAATTCTTTGTTAAGGAGTGTACTTGAATAAATGTATTCTAAGTAGATCTATACAGTGACATACAGCTACTACGTTTTCAGATCTCAAAGAACATCAGCTTTGTTTTGCATGGCTGCCAAAATAGTAAATAGAGGATGAGAGATTATTAAAGAGAAACAGAAAATATCATGCTTCTCCCGTGCAAATGAATGGTGCACCTTTCTCTTAACATTGTGTGTGCTCTCTAAGGAGGTATATCAAGATATTAAAAACAAAAAAAAAAGAGGGAAATATGCCCCTCAGAATCACAGCTACAGTGAGAATTGTAGAATTCTTTTCAGCATGGAAAATGGGAGGATGGCTCAAGCATCATGAATAGTATGATAGATATGGTTAGAAAGTTTCACAGAAGATTGACTTCATGGTGCATTGCACGATCCTCAAGTAGCAGATTCAATATAAATATGAAGCAGCACTTTTTCATACAACTCATAATTTAATTGTGGACATTCTTGCAATAGGATTCTGTGGGGACCAGAACAGTTTTAGAATGGGGTTAGACAAATTAGCAGATGTAGCTGTTAAGCAAGCAATTTGAACAATCTGTGTCTCAGGCAGGAATTAAACTATCTTTGGAAACTTTAAAGAGGAGGGAGATCAGACAAGTTGTGGTAACCCTCAATGACTCACTGATGGTCCACAAAAAAGACATTTCAAGTAATCTGGAAAAGGACTTTGGGTTGTATAGACCAGTATTATTCACATGTAAATCACTGACATGACTATGTCTGTATAAAAGACAACTGTTTATTTAACATAATAAAATTAATGTTAAGAGGGTTGGGGTTTTGTTGTTGTGGAAGTTTTTTGTTGATTGGTTTGGGGTTTTGCTTGTTTTGGTTCTATGTGTGTGTTTTGTTTTGGTTTTGAAGTTGCCACCTGAATAGAAAGTTAGCATTTCCGACAGGGATCTAGACAGGATTGTTGTAAAATTCATGTTTGCTCTATTTAGAGAAATCATAGAGAACGAGTTTTATTCATCTCCATTAACTGGATTTGAAATAATGGAAGATATCACATACAGAAAGGAGACAATGAGGGCAGGAGAGAATCACATTAGTCATGGTACAGTTCTGAGATGGGAAAAGAAAAAAAGACATTATAGAATGATAGAATCATAGAATAGTTAGGGTTGGAAAGGACCTTAAGATCAAGTTCCAACCCCCCTGCCATGTGCAGGGACACCTTGCACTTAACCATTTCACCCAAGGCTTTGTTCAACCTGGCCTTGAAAACTGTCAGGGGGGGAGCATTCACAACTTCCTTGGGCAGCCCATTCCAGGGCCTCACCACACTTACAGTAAAAAACTTCCACCTTATATCCAATCTAAACTTCCCCTATTTAAGTTTGAATCTGTTACCCCTTGTCCTATCACTGCAGTCATTAATGAAGAGTCCCTCCCCATCGTCCTTATAGGCCCCCTTCAGATACTGGAAGACTGCTCTGAGGTCTCTATGCAGCCTTCTCTTCTCCAGGCTGAACAGCCCCAACTTTCTCAGCCTGTCTTTATATGAGAGGTGCTCCAGTCCCCTGATCATCCCCATGGCCCTCCTCTGGACTTGTTCCAAGAGTTGCATGTCCTTTTTATGGTGAGGACACCAGAACTGCACATAATACTTCAAGCGAGGTTTTGCGAGAGGAGAAGACTGTATCTGTTAGTGTAGGCACAATCACAAAGAAAGTCAAGATGTGAGCTCAGGCAGAAAGTGTGAAGAACCGAGTCAAAAAACCATGAGATTGATAAACAAGCCTGATTAGGCTAGAAACCATAACTCCAGCTCTTAGAAGAGCAGTCTGGAGACCCTATTAAAATTTAGGCAAAGAACTGTGTCCAGTGTTCGCTTATTTTTGTTTTAATTTGTGTGTTTCAGCATGAGATAGTCCATCTCTTTAGAATTCAGTGCAGTGATAATAAAATTATATAAGCCTAGGGGACTCAACTCCAGCAATGACTTCAAGAATCATGGGATGTTGCAAACTCAATGACAACATTCAACTTCTTAGAGACAAAGGACCCACACCTAAAGAAATGCCTACATGAAACGTCATTCTGTTGCTGGAGACCTATGATCTCAACAAACACTTGTCTCACTGGAATGGCTGAAATGGCAATTTGTGAGGGTATAGAAAGACAAGTTGGACCTACATGTCTCTTTTGATTAAGCAAAAGCAAAATTTAACTGGCAGAACAAAAAATTCAGTTTGCATGCAGTTTATTATGGCAATTTAGTGAAGTTTAGTTATTCCAATTATACAGCTTCAGGTTATTAATCACATGTATGCTTAACAGTTACTATATATTATTATTCAGCTCCACTTCTACTGCATCACTAAAGAAAACAAACCCAAAACAAATCCCAATCAAGAAAATATCTGCTATACTGATATTAGAAGAAAAAGAACAAATGTGCCATTTCTTTTCCTCAGACACATACTTCGTAGTACCTTTTAACCCAATTTACTCAGATTCTAAATGGCAAGCATTGATCCGTATACTATTACAAACCATGACCTCATCCATGTTTCAGCCCACTGGCTTACAATGAGCGAACCAAGTAATTGAATGCAAACTCAGTGGCAAAGCAGCTTGAAGAACATCAGAAAACCTGACCCCATTTCTCCACTTTCACCTCAGCAGTCTATAAAATTCATAGAAAAGCTCATCAGTTTCTGCAATGGATTCCTCAAGGAGCAGTATGGTTACTGAACCTTGCCTTTAGCCACTTGGAAAATTCTACATGTACTCTCCATGAGAGCTCTTCTACTCTGTCCGACTTGTTGGAGCATGCAACCTGCCTTAATCTTCAGGGGTTTAAGATGTTATTAAAGCACTGTTGTGTAGTGGGGCTTTTTGATGATCTAAAGCGCAGCATTAAAAGAAGAAAATAAAAAGACAGGAAAATAAAAAATCCTTTTGGCTCAGAAATATGTATGCTGAATTAACTTATTTTTCCATGGCATATGTGGAATGGAAACATACATGCAATAGGAACTCAATGTAGGAAGAAAAGCACAAAGAAACTCATTTTTCTAAAGGAATAACAAATGTTAGACATCCTATTGCCAAACATATGCTGGGCTGCATCAATATCAGTGTTGCCAGCATGTCGAGGGAGTCTCCTCCTCTACTCCATTCTTGTAAGATGCCACCTAGAGTACTGCATTCAGCTCTGGGGCTTCCAACACAAAGAGGCATGGACCTGCCTGAGGAAGTCTACAGGAGGGCCATGAAGATGATCTGAGGGCTGAAGTACCTCTCCTATGAAGACAGGCTGAGAGAGTTGGGCTTGTTCAGCCTGGAGAAGAGAAGGCTTCAGAGAGACCATATAGCAGCTTTCCAGTACCTACAAGGGGCCCACAGTAAATCTGGAGAGGGACTTTTTACAAGGGCATGTAAAGATAAGACAAGGGGGAATGGCATTAAACTGAAAAAGTATAGATTTACATTAGATATTAGGAAGAAATTCTTTACTATGAGGATGATGAGATACTGGAATAAGTTGCCCAGAGAAGCTGTAGCTGCCCCATCCCTGGCAGTTTTCAAGGCCAGGTTGGATGGGGCTTTGAGCAACCTGGTCTAGTGGAAGGTGTCTCTGCCCATGGCAGGGGGGTTGAAACTACATGAGTATTAAAGCCCCTTCCAAATCAAACTATTCTGTCATTCTATGATTCTATTTATTATCATTATATTCACAGGAACAAAATATCCTCAAACACATCTCAGTAAAGTTTCAGTGTGATATTCCAAAATACTGGGGACCTACACACACTGTGTTTTAAAAATAAGTGAAATACTTGCATATAGTTAACTTTTGCTCCAAATTAATCCTGGGAGTGAAGAATTATAAGGGGAAAATTCAGAAACCTTTATATAGGACTTGCCCTTTGGAAATTATTCATTTCGTTGTTCTCTCCAGCTTATATGGGTTCTCAAGCAATGTCTTTTGCAGGAAAGAACAGTCTTGGTTGTTTGGGTTTTTTTTCTGGGTTTTCTATTATTAGTTTTCTTTTTTTTTTTTTTTTTGTCTCAAGCCCTCCATTTTTCTCTATTGTTAGAATCATATTCAAACACTCTAAAATCACTTCACTGCCCCCAAACACACACTAACATGTATTGCCATCAGACCTGTCTATACATGAGCTATTCCTGCAGGAATTTGAAGCAGCATGAGTTGCTACTTGTATTTGTTTACGGCAGAAAGTTGCATCTGATCAGGTAATTGTCATTAATTACCTAGCAGACCCCTCCGGTAAAGTATTCTGGCCTGTGTAGACCTGCAAACTATGTAATATTTGATGTTTGTGAAAGGCTTTATTTTTCTAATTTTCTCTGCCTGTGGTTGGTTGTCTGGCTCTCTTTAAGAAACAGCCATGTGGGCTGAGCTGGTAATTAGTCTAAGACACAAAGTGTGATTACCCAATTATCTTAAGGAGGACAGCTGGGTAAGTTAGTGTCCAGAGCAAATTGGAAGAGGTTGTGCTTAAGAACAGATTTCAGGTTATTATGCTGGATAAATACTCTTCCCTTGACAAAATTGCTTTCAAGTTACAATAAACACAAAACCCGACAAAACAAACAAAAACTGACCAAACAAAACCCAGCCCCCTCTCCCCCCCAAAACTAAAACCACTGTATTTTTAATAGGTCAGATACTCATCTGTGGTGTGTTCACCATGACTGGATGCCAGATGCCCAACAAAGCTGCTTTACCAGTTCTCAGTCGGACAGGGGAGAAAAAATGTAATGAGAGACTACTGGGTCAAGGTAAGGACAGGGAGAGATCATTCACTGGTCACTGTCATGGGCAAAACATACCTGACTTGGGGAAATGAATTTAATTTATTACCAAACAATTCAGAGTATGATAATGAGGAATAACAACTAAATCTTAGAACATCTTCACCGTACCTCTTCCTCCTTCCTGGGCTCAAGTTTGCTTGCAATTTTCTCTACATCCTCCCCCCAGTGGGGAAGGGGATGGGGAATGGGGGTTGTGCTCAGTTTATGACACATCATCTCTGTCACTCGTTCCTCCTCACATGGAGGATGCCTCTCACTCTTCCCTTGCTCCAGTGTATGTTCCCCCCACAGCAGACAGTCTTCGCAAACTTCTCCAACACAAGCCCTTTCCATAGGCTGCAGTTCTTCCTGAACTGTTCCAGTGTGGGTCCCTTCTATGGGGTGCATCTTTCAGGAACAGACTGCTCCAGCGTGGGTCCCTTTTGTGGGGTGCAGCCTTTCAGGAACAGACTGCTCTAGTGTGGGTCAACCACAGCTCACAAGTCTTGCAGCAGACCTGCTCCAGTGTGGGTCTTCTTTTCATGGGGCCACAGGTCCTGCAAGGATCCTGCTCCAGACCAGGCTTCCCATGGGGTCACAGCATCCTTTGGCCATCCCCCTGCTTGGCATGAGGTCCTCCATGAGATGTGGATGAATATCTGCTTCACTGTGGACCTTCATTGGCTGCAGGGGCACAGCCTGCCTCACCATGGGCTACACCACTGGCTGCAGGAGCATCTCGGCTCTGTTGCCTGGACCACCTCCTCTCCTTCTTCTTCACTGACCTGTGTGTCTGCAGATCTGCTTCTCTCACATATTCTCACTGGTCCCTGTGGCAGTAGTTGCTCTTGTGCAGTAACTTTTTCCCCTTTTTAAATGCATTATCCCATCACTGATGGACTCGTCCTTGGACCGTGGTGGGTCCATCTTGGAGCTAGCTGGCAGTGGCTCTATCAGACATGGGGGAAAGCCTCTGGCAGCTTCTCACAGAAGATCCCTGTAGCCCGTCTGCTACGAAAACCTGGCCAAGCAAACCCCATACATCATCCTACATGTGATGTTGCCAAACTATTCCCATAGCTATGTAAGCAAAAATGCACTTTTAAGAAATTCGAAGTGCATCTACATCAATGTTTTAGTGAAAATTAAGTTTTCTTTTGAAATGAATGTCCAGATTGTTCTTCCTTGTAGCACTTTTTGGAGCACTTTCAGAGCATGCAGACTGGATGTGTTTCAGATTAAACTAAATTGCAAGATGAACTACAGAATTGTGCTTAATCACTTACAACTACTAAGCAGGCATTCAGCCTACAAGACCAGACTAGAGATAATGAAAAATAAAAACCTTATAAATGTACATACTGTCACCATCAGTTCCTCAGCACCATTTCCTTTGCTGCACATATCTATTTGTATATGGAAGAGCAAATAGTGTTGTATACATAACACCAGATGTTCTTAATTTGTTTCTAGTTCATAATTTTCCTCTAGAGTAATCTTTTATTTCTACTGAGAGTAGATGTTACATAAGGAGATATTTGTAAGCATGCTGTAGTAATCCTGTATGGATATTCCCATTGGTTTTTATTCTTAAACTTTTGCATTTTAGAAAGTTGTATCTCTCCACATTTCAGTTTTCATCACCAAGTTTTTTTATGATTTTAATTATGCATTAATGTGTCGTTACATTAATGTGGTGTTTGCATATATGCAGATACTGTCTATATCCAGACATATGGATATATACGTATGGATATATGTCTGTAAATAGCAGACATATCAAGGCATATCATGAAAGACTTTCAAGCTCATTTGCACTTTTCAGCAAGAATGTCCTGCAAGCAACAGAAGCACAAAGTAGAAACAGAATGGCAGAAGCTGTTTTCAGTAGTTGAGCCCTAAGATATCATATTTTAGTGGTAAATTTAGAAACAGAACATAGATTCTGTAACCTAGAATATATTTTTTTAACCATTTAATAGTGAGTTTGCAAGAACACACTACTAAATCTTATCAGATGGTTACTTTTTACATTACCAGCAGGAGATCCTTAGGAAAAATCATAATAAAACTATGTTTCTCCAATGAGCAGCAATGTAATCAAATGCATCACTAGTTTTGATTGTGCTGATAGCTTGTAGGAAGAGAAGTCCCTTTAGGGAGATGTGCTTTGAGTTCATAAGGAATAGGAAAGACTGTTTCACAGTGCATTAAAACCATGGGAGCCATTAGGTTTGTATAATAAAAATCTTGTAAACACTGATAGTTTTATGGTTAGCATTTCCAACAGCTGTTTTGTATAAGAATCTGTGGATGTTTTAAGTCATATCACTTTTGAAAAGGACCATATTACCTATTTATTAACTCAGCCTTTATTTTCACTCCCCTAACTTAGACAACCATGAATAGTGTTCTGATTTCAGACAATTGTAATAAAAAGTTATTTTCAATTTTGTACCATAAGGAACAATTTTAGAGGGTCCATTGAGTTTAGAGCATGTATATTCTTTTCTAGCAAGGATACAGAAACAAAGAGGTCTTCTGGGAGAAGCAGAATGTGACAAAATAAAAGAGCAGAAAAAAATTCAGCACCACCTGAAAAAAGGCAAATATGCATGGCCCTCAGGACAGTGGGACAGATTAAATGCCAATGGATACAGTTAAAATAAATTATGCCATAGTTGTGCTCAATGTGTCTTATTGTCCATCTGCAAATGTTCCTATATATCTATGGACTTAAGTTGAAGGACAGCATTCATTTTATCTGAAAACAGTTACCTGATTTGGTTAGAAGTTGGAGGCAGCTCACAGGTATCTTTTGTACTTTTTGGCACTTTTTGTACTTTTTTGTATCTTTTTGACTTTGAAGGTTTAAATGACATCAAAGGGGTGGGACAATTGTATGGAGAGAAGACAGAAATTTTAGAAAATCTTGAATAGAAATCTACCTCATTGGGCTTATTTAATCCAGTCGAGGGTAAAACTCCACAAAGGGACTGCAAGGACATGGCTGTAGAAATATTTACATTTTCATACTTTTTAACAATGATTAACAGTTTTAAGAATTCTATTACTTTCTTCTGTGTGCCCATATAAAGATATTTAAAAGTAAAGCCATTAAATAAAAAGAGAAATCCTTCCTGTTCTTCAGCAAGAAAGACAAATCATCATTAATTACATGGAGATCATGGGACTGATTCTTCTCTTTGGAGAAGTACTGCAATTTGAGATCATTAGCCAATGAATATATTTGAATTCTATAGTCATGTTTCCTTTCCTAACTTTACTCAGGATAAGCATTCATTTAGTTCAATTTTTTTAGCCATTGCACCTGGACCTTCTTTAATCCTTGTGACTTGGCTAGGTACAAATGAACAATCTCATCTCTCTCTACTATATGCAACATTATGCACATCAACAAACAAAACAAAAAAACCCTACCAACCAACTAACCAAAAACCAAAGAGGAAAGAGAGGGGTTTGTGTGTTGACCAGGAAGTTCTCCAAGGGAAAAATAGATTGAAGTGCTGAGGATAATTAATGAAAAACACTGTAAAACTTCTGTCTAAGCTCTAGCAGTTAATCCTGCTGATGTCTGCTCAGTTTCTAAAGCTGTGGAAGCCAAGTCCTGATGCACCAAGTTTCTCCACTTTTTTTTTTTTCTTTTATCAGCCACCATGCGAACAAATTATCTCTTCCTGCTCTTGAGAAAATCCATCAAAACAAACAAGCAAAAGTGAATGAAGCTCCTTCACCAACATTTATGAGAAAGCACAGAGAGTTGTATTGAAATATTTCAAAGTTTGTTTACTAACAAGACTTTTTTCTTCAGAATCCTAGTAAAGAAATAGTTTCTGTAAGGAGGCCAGTAATTTTTTTTTTAAGTAAAAGGCCTGTGTTTGCACACTTGATGTTGAATGAAAGCATAGGAAAATTCATGTTAGAGAAGCTGTCTGGGGATTGAACCTTATCTCCTAGTGCTGAGAAAACCTCTGTTCCTTAATATCTCAGCTACAAATACAGCAAATTAATACCCTTATCTCAATGAATGCTTTTGAATGCCCTTTCGAGGGAGATATGCTCCTAAATTTCAGACTCAACCTACAGGAAAACAGAATCTCCTGGAGGTGTTCCAAACCACCAGCTTGTTCCCATCATCTGTACAGGTAACTCTAAAAGAAAACTCAGATCCTTCACTGGACACCAAGATTGCAGATGTAAGCTGACTGTTCAACAAACATGGACTCGAATCCATTTGTAAAATTAATTTTACCTGAAAAATTATCAGTGTTATGCATTCTTTTGTCAGTATACATTTTACTGTTGTAGGCAAAAATAATTTAAAATGTGTAAGATAATTAATTTAAAAATCACCAGTTCGTTATTTTTCTTTATTTTCCCCTTTTAAATACCTCCATATTTCTTTAAGTCTCTACTAATTTACTCTTATTGAAGATTAAAATTTTTTTTTTCACCATGTTCTCATTTTAAACCTTAAATTCTAATGCCACTAAAAAGGAGACTTCATGAAGCAAGCCCCAAATAAAACATTCACTCTATTTGCTGGTGTTTCAAGCATCAAATTAATATTCTTGAAGTTCATTCATTAAGTCCCTAACCTGTAATTAGGATTCAGGCCATGCTGTTGATTAGACAGGAAAAAGAAATCAGCCCACAGAGAAAGGCAGCTTTTCATTTGAATCCAATCAGGGAGAGCAAACATACTCCAAGAAGGGTTTCTGTGGTATATAGATATAATTATTATAAAGGAAAAGGAAAAAAAGAACTAAGAACCTTAATGAACATAAAATAGGATGTTTTAGCCTTGAGAACTCCCTACAACAGTGTTACTTTTCTTAGTATCAATCCTATTGACCGAGACTTGGCAATAGACAACAAAAAAGTTTTTCCATAATTTATCAAGTGTGCCTCATTATATTCTGAAATGTCTGAGCTGATTTATTACAGCTGGTAGTTCCACGCTAATAACATGCAAGCAATGAAGAAGGTCACGGTAGCCATATTAGAACACAACAAAACCAAAACAAGAAACCAACCCTTTAAAGTATTACTTTGTCGAAGAACAGCCACTAGCACCCTTGGAAGTATAATAATCCAAATGTTTTCAATATGTAGCAGAGAAAAATGAAAATTTGCATTTTCTGCTGGGAATGGAATTAAGATATGTTACAGGCTGAATTCTGCTCTAAGTTAATGTTCCTGATGTTCTGTGAGTGCTATATATATCTGATAACTATTCAACTGTTTTTATAAATTAGGTTACTTAAATATTACATAGGTTAAGTGATCTAATCTTAGACTTCTGGAAATCTTGGTTACAATATAATAGTGAAGGTTGCTCAGCTGCTATTAGCTTATAAACTGCTTTTTGTCAATAGATTTTGTCAATAAAAGCAGGGATGTGGTAATTTTAGCAGAGGAAGGCAGTGTGCTAAACTATTGGTAGTGACCAATACAAATTGCTTAAGAAATCTTAATATATATGCATAGGGAGTTTATCTTAGCTAGTTGGTTTACTAGATGAAGTAGATTTTTTTTGTCTTATGTATTCTAAACCAGAACTGAATACCATAGATCCTGCAGAACAATTAGTTTTCCCAACCATAGTGACCTTAGGGTTTCACCTCTTCTGTCTTTTACAGGGAAGTCCACAGTTTTCTCCTTATATCCATCCACTGCCCTGCTCTGCAAGACCATAGATATTTGACCAATAAGGATATTAACCCTTCTGAGAATAACCCACAATAGAGCTAAAATCCAAGAAATTTATCTCTGCGCTTAATCTACTTTCAGATCCACAGGCCATTCTGGTAAATTATTATTACTTCATACTGAAACAATAGCAAAAGGGTCAACTCTAATGTTTGCAAAAAGCAAAGGTAGTGAAGCACAACCCATGCATTTTTTTTTTTTCCAGAACTTCCTGTACATACTGAGAAATAACTTTGTTGTGCTTATAATAGCCCAGTTTTTAGAGGAAGTTAAAATTAAGAAGCAGATCTGTAAAATCTACATGCAACACTAATGTGTTTCTGGTTTTGTGCTATTGTCTTTATGAGGACTCTTTGGACCAATAAATAAGCTTTTGCCTTTATTAGCAAAGGTTACAGACTTTCTTTTGACCCAACATTCAGAGGTCTTATGACTTGTCTGAGCTTTCTATAGCCTGGAATGTCCTTAGCTTATTCTAGCAATATCTGGTAGTAGTCACATAACTGTTGCCCAACCTCTTTTAGCTCAAGCAGGTTAACAAAAATGAACATACACACACACACACACACACACGCGCACACACGCTCACACACACCCATGCACACACCCCCATTGAAGATGCAGGGAATTTTGCAATCAATGGCTGAAACCAGTAAGGACAGAACAAAAAAGATAGGATTATCTGGTCCATTGTCTATAATAAATATATATATATATAAAGTATAATCTATAACATAGATAACAACAAATACAGCATAATCATAACGGCATTCTGTACTATCTGTGATGGACAAGAGCCCCTTGCTGTGTTTGTCTCAAACCAACTCCCAAGGCAGAGGATCTGACAGCTCATTATCACTTGGGCAGTCGGCCAGGGTCAGAGAAGGGTTCCTGCTCCAGGAAGGTGGGGGACGCCTCCCTGTGCTGTCTGCCCTGAGGCCGTGAAGATCGACTGCCCATCAACAAACTGCCTGGGGACAGCGACAGACCCTGCAGTGCCTGCCAAGGCACAGCGTGACCTGGGTCTGGGACCCACCAGATTCCCTCTGTGTGAGCCTCAGCTGGGGAGGGTTCCAAGAGAACACTGCCCTATAAAAAGGCAAAACTGTCCTGCAGCTGTGTGCGTGCATCCTGCCACCCTCGACTGTGGTGGGTCACTGATTGTAAAGACTGCAACTGAAACGAGTATACCTGAAAAGACTTCCACTTGCTGACCAAGAAGTTATGGCTGGATCTATGGGATGATGGCCTATTTCTGTTTTCTTTCCTTTTCCTCTTCTACCTCATATCTTTCAGAAGAGTTTCCCAAGACTTCTGTTTCTCCTGATACAGTTTAGGGAAGTTTACAAGAGAGAAGAGGGAAAGTAGTAATAAAACTAACTGAAGTGTTAAATTCACAAAGTGAGAAAGAGAAGAAGAAATCAAAGGATATGGGATGACAGTACATGACAAAAAAAAACATCAGTTGATGGGAAAGTCATAAGAGAAGGTCAATTTTTCATCTATGAGAGAAGAGGTGTTATGCCAAATTAACTGTCTAAGATTAGGAGACTATGCCTTTGAAGAAGTTAAACCTTCAATAACAGCTGGTGCTTTTAATGGCAGATAAACTGAAGTTTTGTTACAATACAGAAACTCATGGCCGTTGCCTACCTCTGTGTGGTGGCTTGGGCTTGTGTAGAGCTAATTTTCTTCATAGTATGGGACAATGTTTTGGATTTGTGCTAAAACAAGTGTTGATAACTAAGGAATGTTTAGGAATTTCAGTGATTCTTAGGGAGCACATGGACACTTTGAGATAGAAGGACACTTACCAGAAAATAATAAATAATTGAAACAAAATAAATTCATGTGATTGAGAGATAAGTCCAAAATTTTGTCAAATCTGTCTAAATGATAGCAGGTAGAGGGACATGTAGTATCAATCTACAATTACAGAAAGGCATAAATAAATAAGAGAAATTATTTAAAGGGAAAAGGAAGAGTAAGTATGAGAAATGAAAAGCAATTACAAAAACAAAGGGTGATCCATAATTCCAGAAATCACTTCTGGCCTGGGATCTGTTAAACATATTGCTGGGTGATGGAGCAAAGGAGCCATAGCCTATGGCTTGTGATATTTCAGAGCAGAAAAACTCCTAGCTAATACTGCTTTGGATGAGCTGGGCAAATAGATGGAAAGTAGCAGAATTCTAGAGACTGGAAATAGGAAAGCTCTGTGATTAATTGCTTAATTTCATTCCCAGCTGAATTCTACTCAAAGCTACATCAAAACTGAATGCTGAAGTGTTACAATAAAAAAGGATTTCTGTGATTTTTTTATTTTTATTTTTTAATATAGTGAGACGAGCTAGAACACAGTTATTTTAGAAGAACACACCACATCCTGTGGGAGAGAGGCAGCTGTTGCATAGGTTGAGCACAATTTGTATCTCCAGGAATTGAGTCTATTAATTCTCTTTAGATTGACAGTACTCCCTTAGTTATTGATAGTGATTGCAAGTAACAATCCTATCATCATAGGTTTTGCCTGATCCATTGAACTAAGTGGTGCTGAGGAGCTCTACATTTTACTGTAAGTATTCATACACAGCTACTATATAGCAGTTATGTAAGAGCCAGGAATAATAATAACAATAATTAATGATGGTGCTAATCCAATTTCAGTAGGGATGTATGATTGAAACTGTGTTTGATAAAATTATCTATGCAGCTGTACTGGCAGGCTCTGACACCTTAGTCTTCATAGATAAGCTAGAAACTGGGGATACATGTAGGAGAGGTTGAAAAGCTGACGTTAACAGCAGAGTTAAAGGAAGAATTCAGTCTCAGTGTCTCCATGAACTTTACAAAGTTCCTTCTCATCTTTTTGTTTCCCTCTTTAAGCAGTACAACTGCATAAGCTCTCTTCAGTCATGGATATGCACTTGAAGCTGTAATTCTGGCAGCTGCTGGCTAAGAATTTTAAATAATTCATATTGGGAACCCTTAGAAGTGCAGCATATGTAGGACTGTGGTTTCTCTAAGGGCTCATTGCACAAAGTGACAGTAGTATGAAGGGGCATAAGGAGAAGTTTAACTATTTCAGGTGGTTTTAGAATTTGAAAAAGCATTATCAAGACTCCTGTTACTACTGAAAATCATATATAGTACAATTAAATCTTACCCAGGTAATACCAGTAGTATGATATTTTCTTCTATGTAGTTAAACTTAAAAATTCATTGATAACTGTACTTACAATATATTGCTCTTGAGTATAATATAATTGCATCCTGTACCATGTTCTTCATAAATAGCTGTTCAGTCCAAACTCCCTTCATATCTTGTATCACTGGGATGTTCTCTCAATCTCCTTATTTCCATTTAAATCGAATTTTACATGACTTTTTATTTAGTGAAATTGATAATTTTGAAACAAAATTATTTGAGGCTCAGAAAAATGAGCTATTTTAAATCACATTTTAAGTCATAAATCTGAATGTTCAAGCCTCTTCTTTCTCCCCTGCTTCTTCATATGCAAGCAATGCAGGATTGTCAAGAAATGCAGTTGCAATGCTAACACACCGCTACAGTGATATCCATAATGTACTGCTCGAGAAAAGCAACCAACTTTTTATTGTTTTTCTATCTCTACCTTTCAGCTTAAATACCCTTTCTTCAAAAGGCTGCTAAAGGCTTGCATGAAGAAAAAACAAATAAAACCCAACAAAGCACACCAAAACAATGTTGAAAACAAAAAATAGAGATTGATTTTCTTTCTTGTAGTGATTTCAGCTGGGGTAGAGTTAATTTTCTTCCTAGCAGCTGGCATAATTTTGTATTTTTGATTTCAGATGAGAATAATGTTAGCAACTTATTTTAGTTGTTGCTGAGTAGCGCTTCCACCTGGTCAAGGACTTTTCAGGCTCTCATGCTGTCCTAGCAGTGAGGAGGGAGGGAGGGAGAAGAGATAGGACACCTGACCTGAACCAGCCAAAGGGATTATCCATGCCATAGAGCATCATGCTCAATACATAAACTGAGGGGAATGATGCCTGGGAGGCCAGTGCTCAGGAACAGGCTGGGCATTAGTCAGATGGTGGTGAACAATTGTTTTTCATTTAAATCGCCTGTTTTTCTTGGGTTTTATTTCTCTCTCACTTTGTTATTTCCATTTTCATTACAATGTACAGTTTTCAGTTATTAAATGGCTCCTATGTCAGCCCATGAATTTTCTTTCTTTCACCCTTTGAATTCTCTTCCCACAACCCACTGGGGGTCAGTGAGCAAGTGTCTGTGTGATACTTAGTTGCAGTAAACTCTACTTACTTGCCAGCTGTGGTTAAACCATGAAATTCCTTTGGTCTTCTTTCCCCTTCTAATTCTTGGGTAAGCTTAGCTGCTCTTTTCACCTATGGAAGCCTTTGTTTCAAACAACAGATTTGCTTATAGGCTTGGTATTTAATTTATTTCTCTATCATATTTTCTTACTCACTCCTGGTCATGTGTTTATAGATTAGAGAATAGCATCAAAAGGAAAAATGAACTCTTTTGGGTGTATGTACTTTTGCACTCTCAAAGTATCGAGTGGCCATTGTATGAAAGAACTTTAGAAAGGGCATGTTAGATTTCAAAGAATAGATAAGATTGGTTTTTTTATTCAGATAAAAATAATAAATGTAGGGGAAAAAAACCCTGATCACTTATGCTAAAAAGAAAACTATTAGTTGAGATTAGTGAGGAAGTATGGATCCTTACTTATTATTTTAAAGTTCTCTTGCATTTCATCCTTTCCAGCTGCAATAGAGTTAAAAATATATTAATGACCATATTTTCCCTTAATTAGTCATAGGGATAATTTGATCATGCCTTTGTTGACAAGATGTAACGCACCCATGATAGGTAAAGAGCTATGCTGCAGTGCATATCTTTATTCCATAGTTATTCCATCATTGACCCTTCTGTTATTGCAACACAACTTTATTTATAGGATCTCATGCTAATTCTTTTGCTGTTCTATAACTCATAAATGCAGATAAAGAGGGAGATATATTTTTCATGCATTTTATACTATGTACGCTACCAGCAATTGGCATGAAATCCATCTGCGGGTCCTGAAGGAGCTGGCGAATGAAGTTGCTAAGCCACTGTCATTCATATTTGAAAAATCATGTCAGTCAAGTGAAGTTTCTGATGACTGGAAAAAGGGAAATATAACCCCCATTTTCAAAAAGGGGAAAATGGGTGAGTGGGGGAACTACAGAGCAGTCAGTCTCACCTCTGTGCCTGGCAAAATCTTGGAGCAAATACTTTTGGAAGGCATGCTGAGGCACATGAGAAATAACAAAGTGGTTAGTGACAGCCAGCATGGCTTCACTAAGGGGAAATCCTGCCTGACCAATTTGGTGGCCTTCTATGATAGAGCTATGGAACTGATGGACAGGGGTAGAGCAGTTGATGTCATCTACCTGGACTTGTGCAAAGCATTTGACACTGTCCACATGACATCCTTGTCTCTAAATTGGAGAGACATCAATTTGATAGGTGGACCACTCGGTGGATACAGAACTGGCTGGATGGACACACGCAGAGTTGTGGTCAATGGCTCAATGTCCAGCTGGAGGCCAGAAATGAGTGTTGTCCCTCAGGGACTGGTGTTGTCTTATTTAACATCTTTGTTGGTGACATGGACAGTGGGATTGAGTGCACCCTCAGAAAGTTTGCTGATGACACCAAGCTGGGTGGGTGGTTTGGTTGATAAGCTGGAGGGAAGGAATGCCATCCAGAGGGACCTTGACATGCCTGTGAGGTGGGCTGATGCCAACCTAATGAAGTTTAACCATGACAAGTGCAAGGTCCTGCAGCTAGGTCGGAGCAATCCCAGGCACAGGTACAGGTTGGGCAGAGAAGAGATTCAGAGCAGCCCTGCGGAGAAGGACTTGGGGGTGCTGCTAGATGGAAAAATGAGCATGAGCTGGCAGTGTGCTCTTGCAGCCCAGAAAGTGAAGAGTGTCCTGGGCTTCATTAAAAGGGGTGTGACCAGCAGGTCAAGGGAGGTGATCCTGCCCTTCTACTTTGTTCTCGTGAGACCTCACTTGGAGTATTGTGTGCAGTTCTGTTGTGCTCACCATAAAAAGGACATGCAACTGTTGGAACAAGTCCAGAGGAGGGCCACGAGGATGATCATGGGACTGGAGCACCTCCT
>JANRGW010022632.1:0-21187 GCA_024733675.1 Psilopsiagon aymara
GTATTTTCCCTGGTCATTATTGTTATTGATAATAGCAATAGTGATTTGTGTTATACCTTAGTTATTGGACTGTTCTTTTGATATTTTCTCCCCATTTCCCCCTCCCCCCCTTTTTGGAGTGGGGGGAGAAGAAGGAGGGGGAAGTGAGTGAACAAAACTGCTTGTTTTACAGCTTAAACCGCGGCAGCTCTTATAGGAGGGGGAGGTGGGTGAGCAAACTGCGTGGCTGATTTACAGCTTAAACCACGACAAGATGGTAGAGAATTTCCCCTATGTTCAGTTGGGTCACCTGTCCCAGCTGTGTTCCCTCACAGCCTCTTCCCCACTACCAGCCCACTTGCTGTGGGGGACAGATTGAGAAAGAAAGGAGGCTTGATGCTCCTTAAGCAGCCTTCAGCTGTAGCTAAAACATTGTTTTGCTATCAATAACAGTGTTATAGTCATAAACCTAAAGCACAGCTCCATATGGTCTCCTACAAATAAAATTAACTCTGTCCCAGCCAGACACAGGACTCTTTTGTAGCAGGGCAATAAAAAAACAGATGCATACTCCCATGTTAACTATCTTACAGAACTTAGAATCCTTAAAGGCACAAAATTAAGAAACACCGGAAATTCTGCCTTGTTTTTTTTTTATTTATGGGAGCCATCCACATAAAGCTGTGACTCTGGGACAGTTATTACTTATACCTGCCCATGACAAATGAAGGAAAAGACTGGTTCTAACTCTCAGTTTGAGAACCACAGATAGAATCATCATTCTTCTCTCTGCTCCTGGAGGGATGGGAAGGAGAATCAAAAGAATGCAACTCCCACAGGCTGAGATAAGGACAGTATAGTAACTAAGGTATAACACAAATCACTACTGCTACCACCAGTAATAATAATAGCAAGAGAAATACAAAGGGAGAGAATACAACAGCTCACCACGTATACCCAGCCCGACCAAACCACCAACCCCCCACACCCTTCCAGGTCTCTGCTCTCCACTTCTGCATCCTGGGCATGACGTGCTGTGGTATGGAATAACTCTTTGGTCAGTTTGGGTCAGGTGTCCTGTCTCTGCTTCCTCCCGCCTTCCCCTCCTCCCTGGCAGAGCATGAGGCTCCAAAGTCCTTGGCCAGACCAAATATCACTAAGCCATAACTAAAAACATTGGTGTTATCAGCGCAGTTCCCAGGCCGAAAGTCAAAACCACAGCACTGCACCAGCTACCAAGATGGAGAAAAATGACTGCTACTGCTGAACCCATTCCAGTGCCTCACCACCCTTACAGGAAAGAATTTCTTCCTCATATCCAATCTAAACTTCCCCCGTTTAAGTTTGAACCCGTTACCCCTCAACTGCTCACTACAGTCCCTAATGAAGAGTCCCTCCCCAGCATCTCTATAGTCCCCCTTCAGATACTGGAAGGCTGCTATGAGGTCTCCATGCAGCCTTGTCTTCTTCAGGCTGAACAGCCCAAACTTTCTCAACCTATCTTCATATGGGAGGTGTTCCAGTCCCATGATCATCCTCGTGGTCCTCCTCTGGACTTGTTCCAGGAGTTCCATGTCCTTTTTATGCTGAGGACACCAGAACTGCACACAGTACTCCAAGTGAGGTCTCGCGAGAGCAGAGTAGAGGGGCAGGATCACCTCCCTCAACCTGCTGGTCATGCTCCTTTTGATGCAGCTCAGGATATGGTTGGCTTAATAGTCATCTGAATCCTGGACAATAACTGATATAGTTGGACTTTGAAATACACACTATTTTATTTCACTCATCACAATAGAAAGTATTGCATTTTATTGAATTTTTTTCTCAAAGCACATGCAAAATTATTCTGTACAGTGGATTTTTGCCTGCTTTGCTTTCCCTGTTTTCAAGTGGCTTCACCATTTAGCTTCCATCAATTTCTTTCAGAAAAGGAAATGTTTTAGAGATATTTAGGTGAAAAAAATAAACAAATAAAGTGTATTTGAGTTAATTTAAGTTTGAAAGGTAATTTCATAAACCCTTGACTAATTTTAAAAGTTCTTTTCTCCAATTGCCCTTAATCATCCAGTTCCGTGTGTCATTTTTTCATGGTTTAAACACAGCCAGTAACTCAGAACCACACAACCACTTGCTCAACCCTACTTTCCACCCCCTCCATCCAGACAGGATGGGACAAGAAACAAAAGAATGTAAAACCTGCAGGTTGAGATAAAAACAGTTTAATAACAAAAGTACAAAATACTCCTATGACTACTATTAACAATAAGGGAAATATCAAGGGGAGAGAATACAAAACTAAAAGTGGAAAGAAAAAAAAAAAAACAAACAATAAACAGAAGTAATGTACAGTACTATTGCTCACCACCCACCGACTGATACCAGCCTGACTTGAGTAGTAATCAGTCTCTTCCAGGTAGCTACCTCCAGTTTATATTCTGGGCACATACTCTGGCATGGAATACACCTTTGGCTAGTTTGGGTCAGGTGTCCTGTCATTGCTTGCTGCTGGCTCCTTGTGCCCCTCCTTATTGGCAGAACATGAGAAACTGAAAAGTACATGATCAGGACAAGCATCGCTTAGCAATATCTAAAACATGTGTGTTATCAGCATTGTTCTCACACTGTATAAAAGACTGGACTGTGCCAGCTACTAGGAAGAAAATAAACTCTATGCCAACTGAAACCAGGATACACTGGCAGGTATTCTATCCAATTCTGTTTGTTCTATATAAATAAAATAGAAAATGGATTTTTTTTTTTTGCCAATTCAGAAAGCTGTTCAAGAGGCTTACAGAAATGCATATACCACTCTCCAGAAATACATTACTGCTCTCCAGAGGCAAGGCATCCTTCTACTTTTAGGGGGTTTCCCGCAGTGCTATATACTATTCCAGTACAGATAAGACCTATTTTCATTGCTATATTTTTCCTTTTTTATAATGATTTTTGATAAAAAAATGTTATACATTTAGAAACTTTGCTGCAGATATAGAGAATTTAAATCCAGCAGTCTCCATCATGAAACCAGTGCCACTTTAATTCATTTTTGCTTAGCCTAAGCTCCTTTGCATAAAATGCCCTGGGGAATAACAACCTCCAGTGTTATTTGTTCAATATCACAAACTGCCAGATGCCACTTGAGGATGGTACACTTAGCTTCTGCTATAAATATTTGTTTTGTGGAGATGCTCTTTCAAATGAGCTGTGACATATTATATTTTTGAGGAGCAAAGGAATTTTGCCTGGTTCTTCCTGTAACACAGAAGTCACAGAAGAAACAGCTGAAGTGTCTTTAATGGATTTGAATCTGTGTTTATAACTTGGAAAACAACTGTCACTTTGTGGGTTTGGATGTCATCCAGGAACTGAAGGCTGAATGTTAAGAGTGCTGAACAGTAAAATGTTGTCAGAGGCCTTGGCAAGATGGGCTCCAACAATGGCAAAAGTAAATTGTTATCAATTGATACAACTCCAAGTGTGAAAGGCAAAGTTGTTCAACTGGCAAGTAGAAGTTCATATGCTACTCTCATGGTCCTGAGCATTTCCTTTATTTCTAAATTTAACTTGTAATAGTTGCTCCTAAGGAAAATTGCCCTCCTGCTATGGAACACAAATGTAAATGCAAAACTAGTATTTCAGCAATGACCTGGGATGAACAAGTATGTATTAGGAAAATTAATTTTCAGCAACATTATCCATCACCAAGAATAAAAGTGATAAAGCAAAACCAAGACATTCTTAGGAGGTTTAGTTTTAACAAAAGCGGTTGCAAATCACAACTTTCTATTATGTTTTCTGTTGAAATTAAGTTATGCAAGTATAAATCAAATTTTATCCTTTCAATATCTGAAGATATTTTATAGCAGTGAAATTGAAGAGATGTTTACTGTGCAATGTTTCTTTGGCTTTTTTTTTTTTTTTTTTTTTTTTTGTTACTTTTTACTTTATAGGTAGAGAACAGACCTGGGAAGGGAAAATGCAGTCAGGAATTCAAAACCAGCTTTCACGGGAGGTGTGGCAATATGCTCTTCCACCTGAAATTAACTTTATGGTTTTGAATGATTAATTTAACTATTAAAAGTGGGCATCTTTGATTTTCTATTTATTAACATCAAAAGTCTGAAGCTCCTCAAAGTAAATATTACAAGTCATCTATCAACAATAACAGTGTGAGAGTGCTTACATTTTCAGCTCTGTATTACAGAAGTACCTTGGACACTTAGGGAGACCATTCACACACAAATACCCATTTAGGAAGCTGCTTCTTCTATAGTCAATTGAGACAGACTTCTTTAAAGAGTAAGTCAGAGCAGTTTGACGTCAGCTCTCTGAGTCATCCTGATAATAAGGATCATTTCCTTGTTGTCATAGATGATTTATGACATGATAAAACCTTCTGTCATATCAACCTGTCAAGTTTGCTTTGAGCAAGCTTAGATTGGTCTTGTTGAAAAGGTGTGCAGGATTCTTAACAAGTAACCATTAATACTGAGATTCCAGAGAAAACAGAGAGGGCGGGGAGTCAGAGTGGTGTTTTTTTCAGCTAAATGAATCATCTGAACTCTACCTGGGGCTGGAGAAGAGCTGCTATCTTGCTTACGTAAAAAGAAGATATTTTCTCCCAAAATTTAATTTTACAGTACTTACTTTGATTATACAATCCTACTTGTTAGCAGATTCATTTTAGGAAGCTTTTTACTATTTAGGATCAAAATAAGTGTTTTAAGTACCAATATGCCAGAGGCTGATATTGAACTATACACTTACATGAACTTAATTGTGTTAAAAAGAGTGATTTACAGTAATTAGGTCATCTCCTCAGACCAAAAACCCCTAAGGTCTGGTTCCCACTCACCCAATGATCTTTGTGCCCTTATCTTCTTTGATTATAATTAGTAAATTACAATACTTTTTAATAAGAACTGTATAGCAAAAGTTAAGTTTTTAAAATGTTGCATTTACAAATATCGCACTGGGTGAAGGCTATTTCTCCGGATGAACATTATGGCATAAAGGAAATTGTAAAATTCCACAGATAGCTCCTGCTCTGATCTTCCTACCAAATTGGGTAAAACTGACAACTAGAAGAAAACAACATCTGTGACTTTGGAAGCTGAGGAAGGTACTGGCTAGCAGAATTAATTTGGTGTATGCAAGATTTATTTTTCTCTGAGAAATGAGATTAGTTTTGTTTGTCATTTTCAGTGTAACTAAGAACAGTACAAGCTCTAGATAAATTCAAGTACCTCAGCCATATCCCCAACTTGCCAAAGCTTAAGCGTGGGATGACAAAGATTTTTGGCACTGGCTCAAATAGAGGGATGAAAAACTATTCTACTAAACAACTGAAATGAATACAAGAGGATTTTACTGAGGATAAATAAAATTTTCCTGTAATCTCAGACTCATGATTTTTTACAAGAAAAGTCAGCCACTCAGTCACAAGTGCTGACTATTTGCAAAGGAGGTCCATAACTTCAGAGTTAAAAGGTGATACCTGTCCTACAAAATAAGAGCGACCCAGCTTGCAATGTATTTGGGGTTTACCGAAAACATCCCAAATACATTTATACTTACCCCAATATTTCTTTTTTAAAAAAAGAAAGGGCTTTGAAATTACTGACTGTACAGTGAATGACAGTGGATCCCACTACATGCACGCACTGCGGACGATACCAATAAGACTATGTTTCTGTCTTTTGAAAATTGGCAGTAGAATTAATGAAGAACAAGATAAAAACAAAATAGAAAACTCCTCAAACAGAGGAACTTATTTCTCTTCTCCTCCAAAAGGCAGAAAAGTAGTTGAGTTTAAATCAATATAAAATGAGGCAAATTCTTGTTTGCAGTAAAGGTAACCAATACTTAGTCCTTCAAGGCCTATTGGTCTTGCAGAATAGCCCTAGAACCTACTTCCCAGTGACAAAAAACCTTAATGATAATCCCAGAATTGAAAAGGAATATTTTTAATGCCACTGGTTTTCTCTTGAAGCTAGAAAGACATTTAATCCTCATTTCTTTCTCCTATCACACCCCTTGCTTCCTCACTGACTGATTCAACTGGAGTTTGACACTGCAGATTAGTCTCAGGTTTTTTCCTCACACTTCTAATAAATTAAAGTAACCAAATCAAGTTATTGTTAGTTATTGTTAGAGTGAAGCAGTTCTTCTCAGTGAAGATTGTCAGGGTCATTTCTGCCTTTTACAGCACTAATTATACGCAAACAAAACAAAACAAAAAAAACCAAAGAGCTTGAATTTACTTCACAAACATTTTTATGTAGTCCATACGTACTGTAACAATCTCTGCTTAGCTTGCTTAGCTTCAATTTTTCCTTTTCAAACATAGGTATTTAGTGAAAGTTCAAATATGCAAATATGCCTGCATATGGGCATAATAGCCTGTGCAGATGACTTACAAGCCCTGTCTACATGTCTCATACACCTAGGTGTTGCATTAGGAGTATAGAAATTTGGCAGAAAATCCCAGCCCATATGTTCCAGCCAGTCCTCAGAGATCAGTGGGGAGGGGTGCAGCTGGGCTGAAATTATTATAACCAGTTAAACACTGTACAACTGCTTGCATTCAATAAGAACTTTCAAAATCGCAATTCACAAGTAGCGCATCATATGGAAACAACAGAAATACAGATTTGGAATTGCCATTGATAAATTCACATACTGACTGCATTAGCACTAAACTCCAAAGCTAGCCAGCAGTTAACTGAGCTCGTATGAAAAAGTAACCTACTGGTATTTCATTAAGCTTAGTTCCACTCTGGTATCATCCAGCAGAGTCAGAGGTGCAAAACTTACCAGAGAGGTGACCCTTCTCTGGGGAGGAGAGAGGACTGAGAATGTCCACTTGTCTGCAAAGCAGGGTCATGTTCTCCTCCTCTGCCTTGGAGGAGTTCAAATGCCAAAATTACACTTCTGAGTGCAGTGGAGGTGAGACTATATTCACATTATGGGTTTCTGCTGTCATAGATCATGTGGGGGGCAACCACTGTCTCTAAGATGACTAAGAATTTACCGGAACTACAGCAGTGATGAATCTGACCCCACTTCTTTACAAAATACTATGAAGAAATTTGTGTATAGATAGGACTGCTAATACACAAAGTATTCTTAAAGTAAAATACATATTCTCTTCCCTGAAAAAAATTATAATGGAACAGCACTGTAAATTACTTATGCCACCAATGCATATCTTTTAAATTAATTTATCTATTAAAATCATCTGATCTCCTTATATGACCTTTAAAGGTCATCTCTTCCAACTGCCCTGCAATAAGCAGGTACATCTTCAACTAGATCAAGTTTCTCAGAGCCCCATCCAACCTGACTTTGAACATTTCCAGCGATGGGGCATCTACCAGCTCTCTAGGCAGCCTGGGTTTTAATGTGGTAGCATAAGGTCTTATACTTCTTAGAGTCATGTTTTCTAAGTTTTCCCAGTGCCATCAGGCTATAGCCATATGAGAGATGTAGCATAGTATATGTTAACAGCCTTAGGATTGGGTCATCCATAAAAATGACAAGTGACTAGATCAGTGGACAAGGGAAGAGCTATGAGTGTCATCTATCTGGACTTCTGTAAGGTCTTTGATATAGTCCACCACAACATCTTCTCTCTGGTTATATACCAATCTAAAAACCTTTAATGTACGACCTTTGTACTACAAGCTGTTGTTAACCGTGTGTCAGAGAAAACATACACATGAAAATAATAATCCATAGTAAAGATGTTGAGGAGTGGGAGGAAAGAAAACCTTGTGGGCAAGCAGGGAGTTTTTAGCTTTCCTTGGAAAATTATTTGTTCAGAAGCTGCCTGCTCCCCAGCAGCCTTTCATGGTACTCACAGCAGGTGTTTCATCTTAACAAGTGTGCTAGTCTTTTTATTTTTTTCCCTTACTGTACTCACTTTCTGCTTCGTCATCAGTTCAGTGTGATTCATTAGCAAGAATTTTCTTTCAACTGGCTCATTAGTGCCTGGGAAAGAAATGCCAGTTCAAATCTGAAGAACACTCAGAGAGTGTGAAAACTAAAAATGGACTCCTTTTATTAGGTGAAAACCTCTCAATGTCCCTCCTGTACAACAGTCTTCTACTCTTCTGCCCAGTCTGCCATATAACTTCAGTTTACTCTATTAGAGGATCTAAAATTAGATGTATCATCTATAACACTTTCCCTAGCAATTAAAATAATGGAGATTTTTCCACTTCCCATTAGGAAATATATAAAAAGGTACCATTCTTCAGAACACTCCAAAAGGTTTCATGCACTGATAAGAGTTAGTTTCCTGAATGTAACTCCCTTATTAATCAGAGAGATTTATAACAGAATCATGTTAGGTCTTCTTCTATTACTGATGCATTGAAGTAAAACCATGCAAATACTACGTGAATGTCCAAAGATTCAATACAGAACAAGGCAAAGCCTCTGTTGTGGTTTAAGCCATAAATCAGCCACACAGTTTGTTGTTATATATAAGTTTCAGTGATGTACTGGCTAGACAGATGAAGGTGACTTAAGGCAACCCAAGGAGAACGTGCACTGTTAAAAAAAATAGAGGAATATCTTTCCCTTTTTCTGATTTTCTACTTGCTGTCTGGAACTTGACGATGCTTAACTGTGCACTTTTTATGCCACGAGAAAAATCTGTAAGTTTTATTGGCTACCAAGAAAAGGAAAATGTATGTTGTTTCATGAATAAGAAAATTCATGAAACTCCTGACTAGAAGGGGAAGGACTCTGCTGAACTCGAGTCACCCCTTTTGCCTTCAGTCTTCCCAGGTACCTCTGCAGTAAGCAGGAGATTCAGTAGCAAATTCCACTTACATACATATATATGTATTTATGTCATATATGACACAGCTAAGTGATTTAATGTGCAAATATTAACTTACATTTGTGAAGAGTGTAGCGAATAGCAGATGCTCAGGTTGTGTAAGAAAACACGGAAAAAATAATCAGTTGTTTCCTATTAAATCTTTCTAGAGCATTTACTTATTTAAGTACCAGCTGGAAAGTAGGACAATATTCGGGTTTTAGAATGAAAGGCAGAAATTTAGGCACAATAATACAACAAAGCTAGTAAGGAATCACTAGGGAGAGCATCCTCTTGGCAAGAAAAAGATACCAGCTGAACTCCTAAGGAAGACATATTTGTTTTCATCTATCTAAAACAAGAATGGAGAGGAAGTTCATGACATCAGTGCTGTCAGGAGTTTTCTGTTCTGCTAAGACTCATCTCTGACATTTATGATCCCAGGCTGGCCCACACAAAGCCTTTTTGCTCTCTGTTATTCTTGCTGAGAAAACAAATTTCATTAACAAGCTTTCCTAAGTGCCATTAGCAATCTGTCACATTCCAAATAGGAAATGGGTAATTGGACAAACACCTAATAATTTAAAAAAACAGGCACTAAAACCAAGTTTTCTCTTTTCTTCTTGTCTACCAAGATAATTCAGTTCTCACAGTGAAGAGCTTTCACCTTCCACGGGAAGTCTGTGTGATTGAGTAAAAAGCATGTAATTCTTATTGACAGAATTTTTCATAATTACAGATGAACAATGTGAAAAGTTACAGTTGCAACCTGCTATTGTGTCCAATAGCTGACATTCTTAGAATTTGTTGAGTTTGGGATGAAGCTATAAGGGAGTCTCAAATCATATAAACAAACATTGCTACTGGTATTTATAGCTGGGGGTTTTGTGGGTATGGTTGACTACAAAGAAAACTCTGTCTTGTGATCTTATTCTAGATGATACAGTTACAGCAAATCATGTCAGTTTAAAGACTTAAGTTCTATTCCCAATTGTGTCTCTAAGTTGCAGGGAAGAATGCCACATTCCTATGACTCAGTTTCTTAATTTGAAAAATAAGGGTAAGGATAACCAACCTCTTTTACAAACCTGGAAATTTATAGTTAAAAAGTGATACAAAATAAGGATTCATTATTTCTTCACACATTTCCTCATGAACTGGAAAGATTAACTCTGTTGACAATGCATCTTATGCACCTAAATAAAAAGGTACATGAACTACACGGATGCTGTACAGGTCTAAGTTGGGAGCCTCTTGTCCCTACTTGCAACAAATAAAGATTCAAATATAAAGCCCACATTCAAAAAAATGTCACAATTTAGGTCTCCTTTAAATTCCTGTGGTTTGCCTGTGTTTAAAAGATTTTTCAGGCTGGTCACAAAATTATTAAATCATAGAAGAAATGTTAGAGATCTGGATTTTATAGGTCCTGAACTGCAGATAACTTCCCAGATACTGAGATAGTCAGGTTGATGTTTTTTATATTTTAAATAGCACTGCTTAAGAGTTTAGAAATGTAACAACAAAAACTACTTCTACTAAACTGATAGTAGGGTACAGAAAAGTTGCAGTTGAATACATAAGAACACAGAAAAGGCTGTATAGGTTTGAATCAAACATTCACCTCCTCCATTACGTAGTACCTAGCTGTGGTCAATAGCAGGAGCTTACGGAAAGAATAAAGCCAGTCTATAATGCAGAAATATTTTTACAATACAGTTGCTGAGCCTCCTGGCTTTCAGAGCAAGTGGGTTTTTTTGTCTCTTGTGATGGCAAACCATCACATCTGAAAAAGACATGACATTAGTGATTGTGACAAAATGAAGGATCTCAAAATTTCTCCTCTCTGAAACCAAACTTCACCTTTCTCTTACACTCCAGTAATCCTTTTCTTCTACAGATTACTCCTTTTTGTTTTCTGTTCCACATGCTCTCATATTATGGTATTATACTTACTAATTTGTTTGACAAAGGAAAGCCACTCAACACATTGTTCGAGCCCACTCCATCTTGGCCAAGGATGGGCATGCTGAAAAAGGCTTGGTCACTAGGTACTGCCTTATCCACTTACAAGTCCTCCCCTGGCCTGGGATAGTAACAAAATAATTGACAAATAATTTGATTTCTTCCCTAACTGTGGCCAAGCTCCATATGAAAATAACATTTTAACAGAAGCCACAACACAACTTTCATGTTTCCTCTTTTGTTCAACTTCCTCTACTAGTCAGCCTCAGCATTATATTAAATCTGGAGGACTGCCATTCCTGGATTATGTATGCTGCCAGCCATCTGAACCACAAACAACAAAAGAACTACTTCTCTGCCACTGTTAGATGAGACAAATCTGTGCCCTGACATAAAAGCACTGGGATGCCTCATGCACAATACAGATCAGTGAGGACCATCTGGTTGGTTTCATTTACTGCCAGACACCAAAATGAGGGAAGATGTCACACTTAAAGAAAGGATTTGCTTGTTTTGAAATTACTGTAACATTCTGGAATCTATACTGTGTCAATGGTTTACTAAATACCTAGCTGTAAACAATCAAAGACAATAGGCTGTAAAAGTAGTAATAGACTCTGAATTTAAAGAGACAAAACTACTGGGTGGAAAGAATTATGTAGCAGAATTTACAGAAATACAGATTCAGAATTTGAGAACATATTTAAACTGATACTGGGTTCATAGCCAACTTTTTTAGAAGACCTCACATGGCATTCATGATGACAATGTGCTCACAGGCAGTGAAAACTCAGGGCAGTATGTCAGAGCTTTCCTATTTGGAAGTGGCTTGCATTCTACCAGCACATAACAGGTCACTTCTGGTGCAACTGTACTCTCACCTGCCTGATCTGCAACAGCTTCAGGAAAAATAACTGAAGGCAATCAGTGATCTTCATTCAAAACAGTAATTGTATGTCAACTAGCCATTTGATGAGTAGAGTCAAAACATAACCAAGTTTAAAGAAATAATATTGTGGCATGCATGATATTAGATTCACAGAACAGATCATTGAGAAGCTCACGAAAAGGATGGTTATTAATTCCTCCAAAGGTACACTGCAAAGTTAGGCCAAGAGTAGGCATGCTTCTTTTCTAAGTCATTGGGGCTGAAATCCAGCCAGCACCATGGGAGAGAGACATCACATCAAAACAAGTATGATGGCATCTCCACTACAGAGAGGGGATCATTCAAACAAGAAAGCTGCCCCCCCCCCCCCCCCCCCCCCCGCCAAAAGAGAAGCCTTCAAAAACTAAAAATCAACACAGATGCTATTTGAAGATACAAAAGCAAAATCATGGAAGAAATGAATATTAGAATTAGATAGGTGTGAAGTGAGAGTGGAAAGATGGAAAAGCCAACTTGAATCAGTGTTATTTTTTTGGAGACAGATTACTCCATCCAGTCCTCAAGTCCTCAGCACGAGAAAGACATGGGCCTGTTGAAACGGGTCCAGAAGAGGGCCACAGAAATCATCAGGTGGAACATCTCTCCTATGAAGAAAGGCTGAGAGCTGGGGTTGTTTAGCCTGGAGAAGGGAAGGATCCAGGGTTCTCAGTGTGTCTTTTCAAAACATAAAGGAAGATTCTAAGATGAGGAGAGACATTGTAGCAGGGCCTGTTGTGATAGGATGAAGAGTAATTGTTGTAAACTAAAAGCTGGTGGATTTAGACTAGATATAAGGAAGAGGTTTTTTACAATGAGGATGATGGTGAACACTAGCACAGTTTGCCCAAAGATGTGGTAGATGCCCTGTTACTGTGAAACATTCAAGGTCAGCTTGGACAGGTTTCTGAGCAACCTCATCTGGTTGAAGATGCCCCTGCTCATTGCAGTAGGGGTGGAAGAGATGACCTTTAAAGGTCCCTTCAACCCAAACTATTCTATGATTCCATGATTCTAAATACAACCCTACAAAGCCCATACATTGTGGCAGGTGGACCTAGGCTGACAAACATTTTTTTTTATATTGCCAGTAGCAATCTGAATTCATTTGTTTTTAGCAGGTGCTCCAAAGTTATGGGTATGCATATAGGTATTAATCATTAATACCTTCAGAGTAAAATCTTAGGTCTTCTTAGAACCAGTGGGACCATATAATTATTTTTCCTTTTTACTTTTCTGTCAAATTTACACTGTTATAAAGTTGCTGAATTTGGGACACAGCACAAACTTATTTTTATTAAGATCATGGTCCAAGCTGTTCTTCTTCAGAATAGCACTTCTGTTAGGAATCATTGGTTGTTTCTCTGTATGTAAAGAGAAGAACTGCAGAATTAAGTTTTTATTTGATTGTTTCTAAATTATGACATAATGCACAAGTGGGCATTTATTTCAATAATCTTATGCACTTAGTGTAATCCTACAGGATTTAGTTCATCCCTAGTGTAGCTATGCTGACATTAACATTCTGACTTTAGTGGAATTGCACCAAAAATGAACAGTGCATACTAACTGCAATGGGGCTGCACAGAACTTAAATCAGTGCAGAATGTATCCATCACTCAAAACTCTATTTTCTTTAACATAACAGTATATGGAAATGTAAAGCCTCCAGACAGCAGGTGTATAGTCTATATTGTACAGATATTTGCTGTCAACTCATAAAATATGAAAGTTTGTGTTGTAGAACCTGATGACACACAATGTGTCTCATTGACTATCTCATATCAGAGGTAGCCTGATCATATCTTACACACATGAAAACATCATTAAAGCAACACCGTAAACTGTGCTTAATTTTGTACATAAGGTCACTCAATAGCTAAACACATACACATGAACATATGTGATTTTGTCTCTATTTCTAGCTTTATTTGTGTTCACTGAACACACTTACTGTTGAAGTCTAATTAGATTTATTTCCCCACAAAATTTCTCATTATAAGCAGAATCTGCTCATATTAATTTATGTGCATCACTTACTACTTTGCCTTGTGCTTCCAACATGCTTCTGGTGTCAATTTTCTTCTGTCTCACGAGAAGCTCCCTGAGTTTCATATGGCTGTGCAGAGGATGATCACCAGAATAGGTCTATATATGCTGCCAAGCTATGCATGAATTAAGATGATAATTTGCAATTTGAGGTGATATGGGATATATATTCAGTGCCATCTAATGAAGTTTATAATTGTCAGCTTGCTCATAATATGAACATTAGGTAGGTGCTGGTGCTGTTGAGAGGTCACTTTCAGTGCTTTGTTTACATATGAAGGCAAAAAATTGTTTTGTTCTGGTTTTAATAAAGCTGAGGAAGAGATACAGCTATAGTAGCAATTTTTTATCCTCCCTTTGTTCCTTTAGGAACAGGTCACAACTCAGAGCACTTACGTCTTCTGCAGCTGTAATTAAAAAAGAGACAAATGTTCATCAAGATATGAATGCACAGTCTCTGCAGATGCTTTTCCCTCAAAATCATGCCTATATTATAGCCACGCAACCCAGTGGCAAACATGTCACCCAAAGGAAATGCTAATACACAAACTTCAACGCATTCCCCAAACTTATTTCTTAATGTACAGTAAGCACTATACTCACCTGTTAACCATAAAATACAAAGGATTTGGTGCATACATAAGGGTAGTGTCCTAATGAAATAAAGTGACAGGACTGCAATTAAAAAAAAAGACAGCTATAGACATTTTGTCACTGTCTATTGATAAAATTTAATCAAGAGAGCAGGTTACAATCTTGTTTGCTAACTTAGTCTTTTGGGAAAAGCTATCTATTCTGTAAAACCAAGTCTCATAAAAAAATGTCAGCCAAGAACAAAACACAGAAGCAGATCAGCTGAGATAAATTGCAGAGATCAATGACAAGTACAGTCTGCATTGATCACATCTGGAAGCCAATGTCATTCCTGTGGAAGTGACTGGTAAACATCCCCCTTTTTTTTGTGCCAACAAGATTACCTGACAACTAAATACCACTCAATGTTGATGGCTGTTTTGATAGCGGTTTCATTTTTATACCTGAAACCTTCCTCAGCTACTGAAGTTTTCATTGCTTTAAAGGGACACTACCCAATTTCAACTTCAAATTTTGGCCCATGCTGAAGTTGCTAGTATCTCCTGGGGAAACTGTTACTTCTTTCATAGTATTGCAATAACATAATGGTAAAAATTTAGGTAAGTTTTCTATTACTTTACATACACACATACACAAGAAAAGAGATACCCTTAATATTTCCCCACTGTCTTTCTGCAGTCTGCACATTAAATATTTTGCACCCAGTAACACATGCCTGGGGTAAATTCTGTTTGACAAAAAGTTGATAAACAACAGATCAAGCATTAGCTTTGTAATTCCATGTTCTGGCAGGCAGAGGACACAGACCTCTCTAAAATATTGTAAAAGAGGCCTTTTCTTCCAAAAGACATCTGGCTGAATCAAATGGAGGTTTTAGGTTCCTGGAAGCTTTTGTAATTTCTCCTCCATAGTGAGCTGTCTCTGGCACGCCACCCTTTAGAGAAGAGTTTTTTGTAACAAAGATCAAACAAGCATCTGGCTTTGGGAAAAACAATCATCCCCACCACCATCATCCAACTAATGAGTGTGCCTTTGCCGAGCTACACTCACACATGAAGGACACATTTACTAGCAATGTTTTTCCTGGCTGAACTGGAATTTTCAAATCTTTCCACAGTTTTAACAAAGGCACAACTTCTTGGACAGCTCTCTTCCCGAGCACAATTGCTCAGTTCTCCTTTCTCTGGTTGTTTACTGATCAACAGGAGTGTAAGAACAGCAGTGCTTTATAAGGGAAAGAATTTAAGAAATTAGTTTCTTATCACCTGTAGCTTTTTTATATGGAAAAAAGAATAAAGTATTAGCATGGAACTTCAGCAAGTAGTAGAGAGAATGAGCAGCAGGTTAATATAATTTTACATCTGACACGTATATACTTAGTCGGACATGCCAGGAATGAATATGAATCTGACAAGAGTAAATGCTTGGGTGCAAGAGAGGTTTTCTGGGTCTGACCTTGGCCTGAAGCATAGTCCCAAGGTACCTCAGCCTTTATCAGAATTCCATATACCAAAGAGTATAAAATGGCAGTATAAAATTTTCATATGACCATGTAAAAACTATTCTCCCTTTTTTTAAGTTTTTGACATGTTTCCTTCCTTAGGCTAAGTCCTAAGCCTATATCTACTTTTGCTTACACTGAAGTGTACAGGAATTGATGTACATTTCAGCAAATGTTTTACATCATTGAACTGAATCTTATTAAGATGTCTAGAAGATCTCTTAAACTCTTCACTGAGCTAAAAGAATAGCATGGTATGCGCTAAAGTTAGGTATTCTCCTGAAAAGTGACTGCTCTTTGCAGAGCCACAAGGCTGGATTATGCACTGGGAAAAATAGTTCCCTTCTCTGAGTGGCATGACAAAGGCTGCTACCTTGGTTTCCCCCCTTAGGAACTGTGTTTGTTTAAAGGTGAAAATTGTCTTGCTGGTTTCTGTTATTTCTGCAGAGACCAAAAGCAAAGGTCCCTGCTTAATACGCTCTTATGCAAGGGCACCTTCTGAAAAAGTACTGGACACCCACAATTTACCAGGAAATTAATACAATAAAACTTCTGCACTCCAAACACTCTCAAGGCCTGACCCTCCTCAAGACTTCAGCAGGCAAATTTCCCATTAATTTTTAACATCAGTGTGAAAAAAACAGAAGTTTTGACCTCCAATGGTGAAGCAGATGGAAATTTTGCCATTAGCTTTAATAGAAAGGCTATTAGGCCACAGAAAAGGGTTTCTAGAGTATCAGCTGAGTTTGTGAGTTCTGTGAAAAAGTAATTTACAATTTTGAGAAGTAATTTGCAACAGTCTTTAGTTAGGTCTAAATAAGATATCAGTATGGAATGCCTTTTTCCATTTTCCCTTTATGCTGATCACTGGTAAAAAAGTCACTAATACACAGTTACTAAAAAAAATAAAACCAGCAACAATCTCAGATATGAGAGCAGAGATTAAGCATTTATGGGTTATGATCCTAATAATGTCTCAAAATCACACAGAAGGTTTATTCAGAGAGATTTTTCTACTTATGTGGAACAAGATAGTGGCAATAATAGACCAGTTTTGTATCAGCATGTTATTTTTTCCTTGTTACCAACACCTGCAAAGTAAACTGGATGTTGGACAGCAGTGAAACTCAAGGAGGAGATATACTCAGGACAGATTCCCCAGGCTGCTTAACAGAAGGATCCTTTTCTAAAGTTGTTGCAAGCTTCCCAGCTAACAGTCTCACTGCTCAGGGCCTTCTTTAAGAATCTGTCTCCTACAATTCATGCTTTTCTTTCTAGATTTCAACATTTACTTGCTAAGGCTGAAATGCACCCTTAATTCATCCTACAGAGTGACTACAGTATCCTGAAATGAAATATGATAAACAGAATTCAAATTAGAAAAGTAAAGAATAGGTGGGATTTTGTCAGAGGTGTGGTAAACTGATGAATGCTTTAAAAACTCTTCATCTTGCAGTTGCAACACTAGGATGGAAAAAAAAGCAGCATAATCTAGGTGTAGTACTTAAATTAAATACCTTTCCACAAACAACTGACTCTTGCATTATCAATTGTAGACATTTTCCAGACTTTACAAACCATACTGCAAAGCAGTAATGACAATAGAGCCTCTGCCCAACAGTGCCCCACATTTCATTTAGGATCAGTTATGAAACCAAGCAACCATTTTACTGTCAATCAAAGCAGGCTGATAAAACTGATTACAGTTATTTTGACAGCCCTTCATCTGAAAAGAGTGTTCAGCATAATTTGGTCTCACCAAACCCCTGAAATATATTGCAATCATTTTACACATGGAAAAACAGTGCTGAATGTAGCTAACATGACAAAATCACACAGTAAGTGCCCAGGGAGCTGAACAGAGAAGAAAATTTCCCTGATCCCCAGGTCTGTTCTCCATCCCAGCTAATTTATCTTTCTATATGAATACTAAAATTTTTCAGTCAATAACTATTTTAACACCAAGGGATTAACACATATGAAAGTAACAGTTCTAAGAATTCCAGAGGTGTCAGTAAATAAATAGCCTTATTCTGAAGAGTATTTGAGTGCTTTTTTTCCATATGTACTGATCATACCCTCCAAACAAATATAAGTGGAAGAATTCTTTAAGAAAATATTGACCTCCCAAATCTATGCAACTGAGAATATAAAACATTTAGCCTGGAAAGAGAGCTTTGACAGAGCCCCAAGCTTCCATTATAAGGGTGTTTATGCAGTTATTTTTCTACTACTTGCTTCTTATCTCCCTGCGGCTGTTTCACACAAGGCAACATGCAGAAACACAGCTTAGCTTTCATTTTCTACCTCATCCCTTAATCTTTCTGAATTTTATTGTGCTTATCACTTCATCAGGAATCCAGAGAGGCTGACTGGGCCAGAGAAACTGTATTTACGATCTTCTTGAAGCAGCAGCACTCTGTATATGAATAATAAATCAACAGGCAAGCTTTGTCAATTTTTGTGAAAATGGGAAGTTTGTGAGCCATTTAATGTGATCTTAATAGACCAGCCCTAGCTTTCTGTTCAAAGCATGCACTGTGACTTTTTCCAAACAGTCAGATCCTGAACTGCATTTTCCCTGTTCACAGAACATGCTTTTATTCCCAAAGCTACCTGACATGAGACAGCAATATTCCTTTCATTACTTTGTGTTTCTTTATATTTAAAAAAAATATTGTGTTATGCACTAAGAGAGAAACCAGAAATCTGTGTGCTGGCTCCCATAATGATATTTTTTATACCGGTTAATTATTGTACTTGTTGCTATAAAAGTCTTGCTGCATTTACATGGCTTTGAGCAGTGGGTTACTGGCAGTGTGACACCAGCAACACACCTAATTACTGCACCCTACTCAGTCATGACAAAGACCCTACAACCCTTACCTATGCAATAACAGCATAATTGACTGTTTCAAAAGGCACAGAATTAGACTCCAGAAGCTTCTACTATTTAAAACCTGAGGTTTCAATTTTCCTCATTTATTTTCCTTGTATGTTTTCTCCACTGTTTTGTAGGACACTCAAATGGTTGAGCTTGAAATATTTTCATAACAGAGACCTACCAAAAAGCATTTCATTTTTTTCATCCATTTTGGACCCTTTCGTATTTGCTTTCATTTCTTCAATCTTTTCTTGGTTTTATTTTAAATTTCCAGAACAATAAAGACATTCTGATACATATTTTGATTCCAGTATGTATCAGAAAGAAAAGAGAGTTCCCTTAATATCCATAGATACAGATTAGATTTTAGCAATAATTTATTAGGGAGCTAGATTAAACAAGACCTTGGAAGTCCCTATCATCTCTTTGCCTTCCGCAGTAGTTAGAACTGAGGACTCAAATGATGGGTAGATTAAATGTAGAATTCAATAAAAAGTATCTGGCTTTTATCTGAAGGACAAAATCCAGGTTATTTGATATCTTGGAGATACAGAGAGGGAAAAAAACTATGAGAAAGATGACCTTTTTATGTGAAAGATGCGAATTTGCACATTAACATAGGTTAAATACAGTCTAAAAGACACCTCGTAATTTATTGCAGAATGACATGCACATTCCAAGGAAGATTTTTGCTCATTCATTGCTCACTTGTTACTTGATTATGGATGACCCACAGCAATCAAATCCAAGAGAGTATATAATAGCTTTAACATTTTTCGTAGTGTGGAATTTTTTCTATTTCCATTGGGCTTTTCTCAGTAAGTAAATCTCTAGGCTAGTGTTTCTCAAACTGCTTGTCCTGCGTCTACTATTCCTGGCCTTACTCCTTTCCAGCTGCTGAACAGACTATCTCTGGAACTGGAAACACTGGTCCTGACAATAGTAGTCCTATTAACAAGCATACGTTTCAACACAGCGCCTTTCCAGAAATAACATCACTACACACTAATTTACACTATGTAGACATAATAGCGAGAATTACCTAAGGGATTTCCAGTGTAACTTTCATTTTGATTTAGAAATGCATGTTATGTTCTTGTTCCTCCTTGGACCAGCCCTGTAATCTCATACTCATTCCTCGTACAAAGCTCAGAACAACTTTGGAAATCATTCTTTTATCAGCCTGTGAGTCTGAACTAGCCAGCCTTTCCCTAAGCTGTCTTGCACTGCAGCCCTGATGTTGCAGTCTGTTCATGCTGCTGTCTGTGGCAGCTCTTCTGAGTACCCCATTTGAGCACTGAGGCATTTTTCCAGAATGCACAAACTAGACACAGTCTTAAAAAAAAGAGTGTGCTGCATTCATTGATACCCATAGTGCAAGCAAAATGGCAATAACAAAATGAATTATCAGTTACAATACCAAACTTGGAGATGTTTTTTGTATATTGTTGGGGAGTCTAGCATAATATACCAGAAACTAAGGAAATGGAAGAATCTCCTCCATCTAGAAGCATAATGAAAGGATAGCAGCACTGTGACAGGGCTCATCTCAGTACAGCATTTGAGAAGCAAAACATCATGAGAAAGTGTACACAGCAGCTGCCTATTGATCTCAGGGTAGCTGCAACAGCATTCACTTTAAAAGAAAAATGTGATGGTCATCATGAGAAGATCCTTTCAGCATGGAGTTTGAACTTAGAACTTCTCCTGGGTTCAGCAGTAGTAGTCATTTTCTTCCTTAGTAGCTGGTGCAGTGCTGTGCTTTTGACTTTCAGCCTGGAAACAGCACTGACACCACCAATGTTTTCAGTTGCAGATCAGTAATGTTTACTCTGAGCAAGGACTTTCTGAGTCGCATGTTCTGCCAGGGAGGAGGGGAAGCTGGGAGGAAGTAGAGTCAGGACATGCAGGGTCTTCTCTACACATCGTGCAACAGATGCTACATGGAGTGAGTGGGTAGCACTACTTACACAATGAGCTCGAATGGGAAATCCCAGTCATGCAGGAATTCTAGAAGTCATCATGGACTGGCCATAGGGCAAAGATTTTGGAATGTCACCAGAGGAGGAGGTGATGCATGCTGAAGAGGCCCCACAATATAATGAACAGTCAGAAAGTGAAAAGCAGCATGCCCTGTTTACTGATGGGTCCTGCCACACCAGCAGGTTCCCCTGCTGTGGGAAAGCATAGGCTATGGAAGGCAGCTGTATGGAGTCCTCGATGACAAGGTGCAGAAACTGATGAAGGAGAGGGTGAATGGAGTCAGTTTGCTGAGGTGAAAGCCGCCATCCAGCTGGCCTTGGACATTGCTGAATGAGAAAACTGGCCAATACTTTATCTCTATACTAACTCATGGATGGTGGAAAATGCCCTGTGGGGGTGCTTGCAGCAATGGAAGCAGAGCAACTGGCAACACAGAGGTAAACCCATCTGGGCTGCTGCACTGTGGCAAGATATCGC
>JANRGW010022634.1:0-24342 GCA_024733675.1 Psilopsiagon aymara
AGCAGCTCTGTAAAGGCTGGCACGTTGGCAGGGCTTTGGTGGAGGGGGTTAACAGGAGCTCTGTGTTTCAGAGCTCGGAGGTTTGTCACTGCGTAGTTTGCAAAGTGGTAAACGGTGACGCAGTGATCATTGCAGGGCATGTCGTCCAGTTTTTAAAAGCACTGGGGAACAGGTAGACGGTGCCTTCCAGACGCTTCCACACCAGCCGAAAGGGGTTAAAGATGAGTCGAGACGGGAAGCTAGCGTTTAGGGATTAAATGTCATCATTTTGGCGTTGGAAAGTTGTTTACCTTGCTCTCTCCGTGTCTCCATGCTGGCAGCCTTCCAGCTCACATGTGATAGTCTTCCCTGTACTGCTGCATCATTAACTAAGTGGCAGAGCTGGCTCCCCATTGGCCGGGGAGGGCTCTCAGCCCAAAGGCGCCGTCCGATTGGTGGAGGAGGTGATGGCAGGTGAAAAGCTCGCTCTGATTGGTCGAGAACTGGGTGTCAAATCTCGACGTTGATTTCACTTGCTTCAAAGTGCCGGCAGCTCCCTGCCCGCTCCTGCCGGGATCCCGGGTGTCCCACAGGCAGGGGCAGCAGGCAGGACAGCAGCAGTTACCTCCTCGGTGCAGTGGGTGCTGGTTCTTGCACCCTTGGATGTCCCTTTCGTGGGTGCCGGTGAGGTTTCGTTTTGCCGTGCAGCGGCGATGATGACGTGTCAGAACTGCAAACCACGGGGAAGGGGAAAGTCGTGGGGTTTGGGGCTTTTCTCCGTGCTTGCTTTCTTCCTTCTCCCTTTGAAGGTGGTTTAGTGCGAGCAGGACTGTAAACTGCCCACGGCAGGGGTTGCGCCTGGAAATTATGTCGTGGGAAAAAGCAAACTGAAGAAGACTCTTGCCCAAACTCAGCTTTTGTTTGCCCAAGTGTGAGTTTGCCACAGGCTCGGTAACATCAGGGAGAGCTGAAGACAGTCTTGAGTGATGGGTCTGTAAAGGTTTGCCAAAGAAATAACAGGGTTAGAAAGCAGGGACTGAAGGACTGGGAAGAATTGGGTAAGGATGGATGGGATGTGGGCAGAGAGCGGCTCCAGAGAGAGGATAAGGAAATGAAGGGGAGAACATTCTTCTCTCTTAACCGTTTACTATACTATTTTTTCACCTCTCTTCTTAAAGTGACCAGCAATGAAGATGGCAACTCTGCCTGGAAGTGCTGAGGACACAACCAGCTTTGAGCTTGGTCCTTCTGGCCGAGGAAGCCTCCTGATTATGCAGTGGAGTGGTAACTTTGCTTTCTCATGTGGCAGGGAACATTTTTCCATAGCCTTTCATCATACTGAGGCTTAAACAAGTTTAAAGATAGGGTAGCATAAGCATTTAATCTGTATTACTCACTCGCTGACCTCTCAAGCGTCAGGTCCGGTTGTTTAGCAACAACTGCTGGGTTCAGAACCGGCTCAAACATGCTGTGTCCGCTGTCTCCATTACTTCAGCGTAGCCTGTCCTCTGAGTGAGAGGGAGAGAGAGAAGGGCTGTATTTACACACACACACACCCACCTGACCAAATTTTGGTTACAAAAGCCATAAAGGCCGTAGGCGCTGCGGTTTTATCCCCGGCTCCGCTCCTTTGCGCAGTGCCATGGAGGGGAGGAGGCCATTCCCAACAGCAATGCGGAGCTAGGAGCAGGGAGGGAAGGAGAAAACAGACAGTAGGTGCCAGTCCCCACTTTTCCCCCCCCTCATTCCCATCTTCACCTTTCTCGCCTCCCCCTTTTTGTGCCAGATTCCATAGGGAATTTCAGACTCTTACTGCAGTCGTCACAACCCCTCCTGACTCACTGAGCCTTCGCTGGCTTTAGCTGGCTCCCTTGGAGCATCCTTGCCTCCTGCAGCGCCAGTTCCGCAGAGCAGGGGAACAACAGGAATAGCAGCAACAACAGTGGTCCCTGCAGCAAGACAGACAGGCATAAATACACACAGAGATAGGAACAGGGCAGTCATAGAGATAAATCTGTACAGCCAGGAGATGGACTAAGAAACAGTGCTCTGTGGCATAGAAGATGGGTGGGCTGTGTCTGTCTCTGTATAGACAACCCTTAGCATAGCTCCCCATCACACTTGTGGGGTGAAGGACCCAGTTATTTGCAAAGCTGTTGTCTCTTCCAACCCAGCATTCTATGCTTGTTCATGACATTTCCCAGTCCTTTGAACCGAGGTGCAACTGGCAGCCAGTACACCTGCTTGGGCATATACTTACTTTTTGAGTATCTATGTTCAGCATTGGGATGCATTTGGTTTGATTTCTTTTGCTACCATCTTTCTGCCACAGCGCTAGTTTAATTGCGTCTAACTGCAGGGAGGGTAAGGAGACAGAGATAAAAGAGGAGTTATTTCAATGTTAAACTTCATCTGTAAATCTCATTACTCAGGAATTGAGGTTACTGTCAGCAGGTAAATCTCTGGGACTGGCAAGAAACAAGGCTAGGAAGGGGACATGGCATATTTCTGTAGGACAGTAGCGATTTTGTGCATGGGGATGGTGGTGTTGCTGTACGCGGCTAACTGCTCCATAATGGTTTTCTGCATACTGCTGCAAAAGGACTTGGGCAAGCTGTGATTTCTTCCTCCCTCTGACACTTGTGTGTGTGACATTGTGTAAGCTGATTCGTTTCTTCTAGTTTGGTTTCTTTCCTTGGTAAAGTGGGGTTTACTCTACCCCTCTCCCTTAGTGCGGCATAATGACGCAGTGTTTAACGCGCTGGGGCTGTTGGCAAGATACGTGCAATTTTCGTGGGCATTTTGATTGTTGAAGGACTGCAAAATTTGGTAAAGGAAGTTAAGGATTGCAAATGCTCATGACATAAATTTAAAAGCATTACCATCTTCTTCTTCATTGCTATCGAGGGAAGGCTCTCTGAATGACGCAACAGCCATGATCTCCTGCTGCACTTGTTTTGCCGATGGTCATGTTACATCTGTGACGCAGCCCGATTTTGCTGTTGGCTCCTGTCTGTGCTTTATGGAGTTGAGCTGAGGAAGGCAGACGCTCGAATACGGTTAGAAACATTCATTTCATATGGATGGTAAAGTTCACAACCATACCTGAAGTGGCAGGGATATTGGTATCCTCCCATCTCCCCGCCCGCAGATGGCGAAGGGATCCGATGAACACAACAGCACCTCTGGCCATTTTGTTGCTCGCAGGGTAGGCTCTGAGTCTGCAGCACCGCTGCTGCTGCTGCTGCTGTTAATTTCCATGTTACACAAATAGAGCATTGGGCTCTGTGTCAGGAGCTTTACTGATGCTGTGAGAAGCTTCAAGTCTACAAGTAAATGCTTTGCTTGTCTTATTTGGGAATATTCATTAAAATATCCATATGCCAAGTGTTCTACCCTCACTCCTCTTACAGTTCACTTCCAGAGCTAGCCAGAAAATTCACTGCTGCTGGCTGTTTTTTCTAAAGCAGTGTTTTCTTACTGTTTAATATGGGTGTGGCTGGGGGGGGGAAGGCAAGATTTCAGTCGGTCAAGTACCTGTATCGCTGGTGCTAATGGACAGAGATGTAGGCAAAAGCTATGAGTTGCCCATATTCTCTAAATATCCATATATAGATAATCCCAAGGCTATGTTGTGAAGATGCCTGTGTAATGGAACGAGAAGGGAGGACTGTCTTCTCTTCCTCCTACCCCAAAGTTTTGATGCAAAGCAGTAGAAAAAGCCAACACAAGAATGTCACAAAATGGTTTCAGCAGCATTCAGATGCCAGTGCCGTTTATACTGGCACAGCTCTGAGAGAGGTACCACGAGGTACCACGAGCTGCCTGCTGCAAGGTCATTCCCTGGGCTCACTGGTAGCAACCAGTTGGTTCAGGAACTCCCAATCCACATTCCCTGCAACTGTGGCAGTGCTTAAGTCCTGGACCTGGAGGTGAGGCGTGAAAATTAATGTTACTGCAGTTGTGAGCCACTGGGTCCAAAACTGTAGATCCGCAAAAATCCTGCGTCTCTGAGGTGTTTCAAAATCCCTGTCTATAATTTGTTTCTTGCGCTAACTACAAACACTTTGCACCAGTTCCCTCATCCCCTTTTCCCTCGAGACTTCCTTTGGACTGCTGGGAATCAGCAGTGGCGTGTAGTTAAGGACTAGGCATCCACTTACAGCATGTTCCAGAAAAAAATAACTGTCTGCCTGTATTTGGAGTTCTGTTCCTGGTTGTTACCAGGTGGACTCGGACGGCGGCTCCAAGTTCACCAGTGGCTCTTAAGCTGGTGTCGTTTCTTATGTGCTTGCAGTTCCAAGTACCTCAGCTCAACAGCAGCCTTGTCTCCTCCCAGGTTTCCATGCTTTTCTCTTGTGTTCCTGTTTGTCCCCGTCACTAGTATTTGCAGTTGCCTCAGGGCAACATCAACCGTGGATATGTTTGGGCTGGCTATAGTCTTCTCAGCTTCACAGGCAGCAGCAGAGTGGTTAATGCCTCAAGGATCTTGAGCAAAATAAGTTATTTTTTCCCCCCCATCCTGCTCTGACCACGTTTAAAGTCAGCCTTAGCTTTCAGTATCATTATTCTCTACTTTTCAAAGGGAAAGAACCTGGCTGCTAATCCTGATGCCAGTGACGACTCTTCGCCTACAGGGAGGCATATGTGAGAGCTTGTCTGCTAAAAACTGAGCCAACACAGTGTGATTCAGACCTTAAGCTTTCCAAGGAAGAGAGCTATTTCTGAGTTAAGCACATCTCTTCAGCTCCCCACACAAACACTCTTTATCCAGCGCAAATGGTGCATAGTAGGTGTCCAACAGCAGCCACTGGTATTTGGATATATAGCTCAAATGCTTCGTGAACACTGATGATGGCTTTCAAACACAGAGCAAAGTTTCAGTGACAGGATGATGGAAATCCTGGGAACAGGTACAAACCAGCAGCTCACGTGCTCAGGGGAGTCAGCCAGGAGTTTGGCCCCTGCTTTTCTTCAGCTTTTTTGCCAGGTCCTCTACTGCAGCTAGTGTGAAACTACGGCAGGGTACTGAAGGCATGTTTTCGAACGTCCAGTTTAAAGGCAAGGTTATACTTCAGTGAGCGTCTGGCACAGAAACTGTGCTCTTCACTGGCACAGGACATTCTTTTCTCTCTTGAATGACACAAAGAAAAACAACTTCCCTTAACATTACCTAAGTTGCTTTTGGGGAACACCACGTTCCTGAGCTGATTATACAAATCACAACAATAATCTCCCTGGGCCTGCTTTTAAGACCTGTATTGACTGATACTTTATATCAGTGATGCTTGGGTATAGAAGTTAAGAACAGAAATTGCTTTCCTGGTTTCAGCTACTTTGGTGGATGTTTTTTCTTTTAGTGCAGTTAGTTCTGGAATGTGCTGTTCAGTCATGCTGTGTATGGCTAAATTAGATGAGTTCTCATTGCTGCACCTTCCTACTGCTCTTCCATGACCTAGGTCATGAAAATGCAAAGCTTTTCTTGCCCTCTGTAGGTTTGCCCAGTTTCACCTTACTGTTCCTTGTGAAATCTGAAATCCTTCAGAGGATTCAGTGCTTCTGTAGCTCCTATGCCCTCCAAATAGGCTGCGGTTTCACTTAGGAACTCTCAGAGTTTAACCCCAGCTGGCAACTAAGGCCCTTTGCTCGCCCCCCCACCCCACCCCCCGTAGGGTAGGGAGGAGAATCAAAAGAGGTAAAACCCTCAGGTTGAGATAAGAACAGTTAAATAATTGAAATGAAGTAAAAAAAATATATATCTAAAAAACCTGTGATGAAAGAGAGAGGAATAACCTCCCCCAAAACCGAGTGATGCAGAGTGAGACTGCACACCGATGCCCAGCCTATCCCCCATGGAACCAGCAGCTCCCAATCAACTCCCTCCAGTTTCTATACTGAGCATGAGGTTATATGGTATGGAATATCCCTGTGGCTAGCCCAGGTCAGCTGTCCTGGTTGTGCTCCCTGTCAGCTTCTTGTGCCCCTCCTCACTGGCAGAGCATGGGAAACTGGAAAGTCCTTGACTTAGGGTAAGCACTACTTAGCAACAACTACAACATCAGAGCGTTATCAATGTTATTCTCAGACTAAAGCCAAACTACAGCACTGTACAAGCTACTAGGGAGAAAATTAACTCTATCCCAGCTGAAACCAAGACAAACGCAAAGGTGAAAGAAAACTGGATGACTCCAGGCAGACCAATTCAGATCAGCAGATGGGAATCACAAGATTAGAAACTGTAGCCCTAATATCCAACACTCCTAGAATTGTCACCATGCTAAAATCACTCCCTTCAGATCAGAACAGAATCACAGAATGGTTTGGCTTGGAAGGGACCATAAAACTCATCTAGTCCCAAGCCCCTGCCACAGGCAGGGACTCCTTCCTCTAGACCAAGTTGCTCAAATCACCCACTGTGCCTGGGTCAGTGCTGGCATTCAAGCATTGCCCTCGGAATGTCATGTTCTATATCCAAACCACCGATAGCCATGCGCTGACTGCCAGCTTGTGGCTCAGCATCGTGCAGGAGAATCCTGGCTGGCACCAAACCCATTCTGAGAACGAGCACTGTCAAAACTGACTCAAAGCAGCGAGAGTTAACCACACACTGGCATGCCTTCAGGGAGGCCATCATGCAAAGGGAAAAGGCTGAGATGCACCTCTAAGACCTCATCACAAGCCTGATTTCAGCCATTGCAAGTGCTACCTATCACCTGCACAGCCCTAAATGGGCTGGGAAAGCTGCTTCTCCCTTCATTAAATAAAGAAGCAAACAAAACCCCTCACCCCTGAACATTTGGACTGTTTAAAAAAGGAAGGGTTAGACTGACAGGCAGCTCGCTGACAGCTCAGCACAGTTAGACAAATGCTCTGACAGATTACCCTTAATAGGAATCCAAATTAGTGACTTGAATATCAAGCTGGCCTGAGTGTCCCATCACTCAAACAGAGCTAAACGGGACAAAAGGCTCCACAGGCTCTTATCCACAGCATGCCACAGCCCTGCATCCAGTCTGCCTTTGGGTTTGGGGGCAGATGGCACAGGGGTTGCAGACCCAGAATACCTGGCTTTTAACTTTACTATTCATACTGCAATTGTAAAGCTACAATAGTAGGACTAAAGGAATAGAGGTTACATTCAGCTCTGGAGTTTGCATTCTGATCCTACTCAAAAAAATCCATTATGTTTCAAACTCCCAAGAGAACTACATGCTTTTGCTGCCCATAATAATAGCAGCATCCCTAGAGCCATCTTCTAGTCACAAGCATCAGCTTCACTAAGCAATGCAGCATCTACTCTACCTTCACTCAGCCTGGGTCAGTGCTACTGCTAACACAGAAAGCATTACACCCTCCTGACTGGCTCAGACTGCAAGTTAAGGCACATTTGTCCATACCTGACCTCCGTAACACCACACAGTAACAGAACTGCACAACAAACAGATGCAGTTACACACTCCCCTGGGCTGAGGAAGCCTTTTTTGAAACCTTAGAAGTTCACTCATTTCAATTCCCCTCACAGGTCACCACTTGCACTGTCACACCCCTCTGTCCTGCACCTGGCCCTCCTCTGACTCATTCCTTGACTGAGGATGATGCATCAAGCTCCAATTCTCTGTATGTACAACAGGAACACTTTCTCAAGGGGAGACCAGAGTGTGATGAACCATGAGTTTCACTCCATGATTTGCACACAGGGTTATGAAGAGATCGGTTTTGCTGTAGGTTGTGAAAAATCAGCTCTGTGACTTCAGGCTTGCCTTGCTCCTGCAGACTAGATTAAAGGTCTTGGGCTAGGGAGGAAGATCCCTTTTATGGGGGAGGCTAGGATATCTTCTCTTTCTGCCTTTGTCTTGTGTAGAATGTATAAAGCAGTGTGGAGACCATGAAAGGCTTTGAGATGTTCCTCTGAAAGAAGCTACAGAACAGTAATGCTACTAAAATGTGTTTCAAAAAGGAGCAAGAAAACAGAATCATAATATTGTACTTTTCCTACTGTTATGTACTGAAAACTCCAGAACCCACTGACAAAGCCAGCTATAGCTGATAGCACTTGCTTGTCTCCACACATATGTGTGTGTCCATATGTACACCCTGAACACAAACCCAGCAAATGTCTGAGATGAGCACTGGTTTATTTTTCTGCATGGGTGGTATTAGCAGTTGAGTGCTGTGTATCACAGGGTCTTGAACTACTTTCCTTTCCTCCTTCCCTTTGCATGCTGCCTGCCCCAGCACGCTGCTAGGTTTGGAAAGAACGGCAGACACTGGCAGAGATGTATCCCTCCTAAAAAGTGCACCTGCAGTTTGGCAGAAAGGGCTGACATCTTCTGGCTGCTTGCAGGGAGGGGGGAGCCTGTCAAGGCTATAGGACAAGCTTCAGGGGGCCTGGAGGAAGAGCAGCAGCACTGTAATTATGCTGAAGTGAAACATGGTTTTATCAAACTCTATCAAATGAGGCACTGGTCTTTGACTGCTGCATGGGATTTCTGGCCAGGTTAGTCTCCTTTGGAGAAGGGAAGGTATACATGGGTGTTCAGACCCAGTTCAGAAGGGAGACTGAGATGAGCTCTAAGGCACAAGCTGTTCCCTGTGAGGGTGCTGAGGCGCTGGCACAGGGTGCCCAGAGAAGCTGTGGCTGCCCCATCCCTGGCAGTGTTCAAGGCCAGGTTGGATGGGGCTTGGAGCAAACTCCTCTCCTGGAAGTTGTCCCTGCACATGGCAGGGGGCTGGTACTGGATGAGGTTTAAGCTCCCTTCCAAACCATTCCATGATTCTATACCTCTAAGAGAAGCTCTCATTTTGAGCAGCACAAACACAACTGACATTTCCACCAACTGTTTTTTAAAACCCTAATAGAAAGATTTCTTTTTTACTGTTAAGCCACATGCTTACTACCAAGACAAGAAAAAACCAAAGCAACCCCCACTTGCAGCCTGCTTCTGAAAGATGCTGCTGTGGTACTTTATCTGTGCTGCAACCGAGCTTGTCAGCAGTAACTCTCAGTCCAGCTTTTCACTGGTACGTGTTAACACTGATATTACAGGGTGCCTCATAAATAACTGTGCCAGCAAGACAGGCACTGGGGAGGGGACCTGCTTTCCACTTGTCTTTCACCCTGTTGCCCCAGATAATGGATTTAGAAACTACAGTAAATATGCAGACTGTAATCTAGTACAGTTCTTTCCCCTTCCTCCACCCCACTTTCTTGGAAGGACATGCTCTTTCTCTCTGAGCTTTCCTCTGCTGCCTGTGGGTGTGCATTAGGATGTAGGCACTGAAGCAGATTCTTGGATCTGGTTACAAAACTAATGCAAAGAGCTGCCAAAAACCCAGGGCATCAATAAGTGAAACTCCCAGCTCCAATTGTGCTGCACTTCATTCCATTTTACATCAGCTTTCTCATCAGCACAGGTGAGACACGGTGACCAGGGTTTGGCAGATCCTGAGTTATGCATGTGTGGAGTCATACAGAGTTGTGAGACACCCCATCTATTCCCACTGTACAATGCAGGGTGCCTACCAGGGCTGTGCTGCACTAGAGCACTGCTCAGCCCTACTCCCATTCCAGTAACCATCAGCCACTCGCTTTCACACTCTCCTACTTCCTCGACAACTTTTGCTGAACCATTTACAGTTCGATTTGCAAATGCTCCTTTTTTAGGTTTTGTTCTGACCCACACTTGGGAGTAGTTTCCATGCAATTTATTTTTGCTATCCCTATATGAATTCCAAACTTGTCTCACTAAACTCCACAACTCCTTACTTATTACAAGCATGCTAATTGCAGGATGCGTGATACAGCTGACAGGGGCAGTTCCATCACGATAGTCACATTTCCTTCCCCTGTCCTAAAGCACCTCATCTGTCCTGTCCTCTCTGCTGATGCTGAGCTCAGGAAGCAATGGAAAGCCACAACACTTTCTCCCTTGGACAGAATGAGGTTTATAGCCTGGTTCCATTGGCAGTGGCATGAAGAAAGCATTCCTGTGCAACACAAACTCACCACCCAGCACTATCATACTGCACTTCAAAAGCCTTTTTCGGTGCTTCCTGGTCAAGAGCTTCAGCATATTCCACCTGGCTGTGAAAGGAAATGAGTTACTGCCAGAGCGGTGGGTTTCTTCACCACATATTTTCCTCCTACACCAGGCTCAACTATTCATACGATGCTAAAAAAATCTGTGCCAATAAAGTAACTAACCCAAAGTTCACTGTCTTCCTTTCTAATCAAATTCAATAAATGAATTTTTCTTTAGGTACGGTGGAGATGAAGGATTTTCTATCTCAGTCTGCAGCCAAGCACCAGATGTGTCTTCCTCTGGAAGCTGGTTTCACATGGTGGCTTAGATTTTCCCACTTTGTATCTAGCACCATTTGAAATCAGTGTTCTAGGAGCAAGAATTACAGCGTGGGAAGAGAGCAAGCAGCTGCTGAATACACCAATGGCCTCTACTCCTTAAACCAGCACTTTTCCCACTGGCTATTTTTTTGCCAGCCATCCACTTTGTAACATCTTCTGATTTCTAGACACTCATACAAGCACTGTGTGCACCCTCTCAAGCTAGGGCCACCACAGAACAGCTGCCTTCCAATGTATTTCTACTTAATAAACAATGGATATGAGTTCAAGTTGTCCAGAGTAAAGTGATCCAAAAGTTGCATCAAAACCAATGTAGTACTTCTTGCACCTCCACAGGCAGAGTGTATTTCCTTTATTACATGGTCACTAGGATCCTAACATTTACTTAAAGCAAATGTATTTCTACTCTGTGCCTGGGGACTCTATGGCCATAGAATTTATCATTCCACAGCTCCCAGAGACTTGCAAACACAGAACAACCTGATGTCAGCAGTTAAACACAAAAGTGCCTTTAGCAATCATGTTGCTGTCACACTGGTACCCACAGAATCCACTCAAAGTTTATTACTGGTATCTTGTAGTAATGTTTCCATAGTTTTCTATCACCTTGCATCCAAACCACTAAAACGAAGCTAAACTATTTCTTGCTCAACCTCACCACTGTCAAACATGCTACACAGAACAGACGATCGCTGTGTGGATGAAGCATTTGATCAGAGCACTGAATAGTCAACTTTAAAGAACATGTAGCTGTCATCTACAAGAGGATCCTTCTCTGAGCCAGGAAAATGTCTCTTACACAGGCTGACCGATTTCTCTTGGTGTTCAGAGTCTCAGTTTTTGTCTAGCACCATTTGAAATCGGTTATGATGTAGGGGGAAAAGCAACAGTAATGGAAAACTTCATTCCCCCGCCCCCCAAAGTCCTTAGAAACAAACACCACCAAAGGCACAGACTTCACAAACACGGTATGCTTTTCTGTTCTCCGACCTGAAGTTACACCTGACCATCCTGCTCAGGAGGCCAGTCAGCATCACGTTCAACTAGGAGGGATGCTTCAAGAGAAAGCGAAGCATCTGTCCAAACACCTCACTCAGATTCTTCAACTCAAGCAAGCCAGGGCCCATGTGTCAGCAGAGCCTCCTAACCTTGAACGGTTATACTCCATGTGCTATTTGTTTGCCTTAACCTGTTATATACTCAGACTTTCTTTCCTTTGAAATAAAATTGTGTCCTACTTGGTATCAGGCTCTGTCTCAGGCAGACAGATGACACGTTCCCTGCAGGACTATACCTGACTGCTGCAAGTCTCTTCATTTCAGCTCCCAGCTCCATTTTCATCACCACTGCTCCCCCCCCCCCACGTGAACCATGCTCAGAAGTGAGCATTTACACTGAAGTGTACCACTAAGAAGCCCACCAGCCACTGACACTACACAACATTCAAGTAGGGAAAACTGTACCTAAGGTTACTCCCACAGCAAGACCATCACTTGCTTTACCAGTAGATGGCAATAAGATTTTTACTACATGCAGCCCTTTTTTTTTGCACAAAGTTCATGTGTTCATGACTTTAATTATCAGCTCCATATTCTACAGTGAAGGAATTCACCTGGGACTGAGTTTTAGAGAAATGGTGCACAATTAATGGCAATAAGGACAAATTCAATTGTAAGTGTTTAAGTCAGATTGCCTAGTAGCTGCCTGTCCCATCAGGGCTCACCACAACCCCCAAGCCTCAGAGACTGTAAACCTGTGTAGTCTACAGATAGCAATTCTCAGTCCACACCAATTCCTTTTGACTATCACAACCTCAACTGAAAAGAACATGATTCTATGGTTCTGTATTAGTTATTTTTCTATCCCATCCTCTCAAAGGCTTCATCTTGTAAGGCAGCTCACTCCACGTTTCTTTGAAAAGAAAATTAAGCATATTCTGAGTGTAAAACTCTAATCACATTCTACTTAACATCTGACACACACTGGACAACAATGCCAGAACGCTGAGCTTTGCTTTTAGTATTGTATCACAACAGCCACCTGATAATCTGCCTGATCTCCATCAAGCTTTTAACACATTTTTCAGGAGTGAACACTGGTTTAGGGAGGATCTGGGATATCCCCTTCCCTTCCAAAAGAAAACCAAAAGGCTGCTCAGCAAATCAGACCATTCTCTACGCTGCCAAACTGCAAACTTCCATCTCAACAGTTGTCACCTAACACAAACTGGGTACATGAAAAATCAGCTGAAGAAGAATGGGAAAGTAGCTGCTTGGCATATAAAGAACGAAAGACAAACACTTACTGCTAAATAATTTAACAATTTTATTTGGAATAGTCTTTACATCTGGAAAAAAGAGGGTAAAAAATAAGGCCATTTGGTACAGTTGTTTCACTTTAGCATGAGGTGCATTTCAGCATACTTTAAAACATCCAGGATGCCATACATCAAGCTACTCATAACCAGCACACATTCCCACTATATTACCCCAGAGTTTACAAACCATTGTCAAACTAGGTATCAGCTAGGCCGTGAACAGCAGCAAGTCATTCTGTGCAGCCAAAACCTCTTTTTAGCAACCAGAGTCTATTATGAGCTCAAACAATACAGCTGCTGGGATTGTCCCAAAAAGCCCTAGAAAGCCCTAAATAGTTCTATGTTATTCCAACAATCTGCTCACAACAGTGGGGAGCAGTGCCAATCTACCACAGACAAACATGAGGAGTTTAAAGGCTGCCTTTAAACTACATCTGAAGTGAGACAATTTGGGTTTTCTGGGAAAACTGGTTCTTAGAAGCTGTCTGTATGTTGTTAGCAAACTCCAAGATTCAAAGCCAAACCCTGTCCTAAGGAAGCGTTCGGTTTTAATAAGGAATTAGGAGGAGCAAGGGGGCGATGCATTTAGTAACAGCTATCAATGCACATGAGTCTCCACTCATGGCAAACACTGTGCTGTGAGCTCCTGGAGTCACAGTCTTGACTCAAACACTGCATGAAGCAAGCAGCTACCTAAAGAGAGCCTACACTACCACCAAAGCCAGCATATCCATTCCTTCATTCCTGCAACTCAGCTGGCTTGGTATCTCTTTAACATGGAAAGAGAAGGGAGTCTGACAGGGAAAGGCTTCTGTTTCTCAACAGATATTTAATGCTAAATCTAGCGTTACAGAGCTAAATTTAGCATCATAGTCTGCACACAGTTTGGGAACATGGAATACATGCTTTCAAGTGAAAAAAGCAAGGAAGCTAGATCCACACAGTGCCCTATCCTGGAAAGCAAATGCGATCTTCAAAACTGCCATCAAGGCTCAATAAAAATCAAGCATCCCAAGGACCTTATTGTGCACTCCCAATAGGACATGGCTACCACTGACTGCTCCGCAGTTCCTTCAATTAAGCACCTTCTGTCAACAAGCCAAGAATTCAAAGGCAAGGGATACCTTTTGCTATAGAAACCTTCAGTTTTCCATTCCAACTTATCTTCTATAGTCTTTCCGGGACTATATCAAAGAGCCAGAAACATATATGGCTTTTTTCCTTCCTAAAGGCAATAGAAAAGCTAGAAAACTCTGATTTAAAGGCACACTTTAATTAATTAGATATACAGAAACCAACATTCGCAAACAAAGAGGTAGCATATAGAAGAGCTAAACTGTGGTAGTTTCAAAAAGACATAACCTTAAATGGCACTGACTGCTTCAGGGAAATAAGAACAAAACATTTTCAGAACACAACATCTTTAGAGCACCGCAAACAGCCAAACTGAATGAGAAGCACATTCAGATTTTAGTGAGCAGAACTGGATAGTCTTCTGTAAGAAAAGAGGTAGCACTGAAGGCAGCAGGAGCTGGTACTGGGACAGGGATATATCCAGTGCTCCCACAGACACAAACACTTTTGCATGCCACACTTATGGGCCTTCAAGACAATTTCACATATACAGAAAAGACAATATGAGTGGCCCATAAAGAAAAGCAGGTATCTCTCTCTTTATATATATATTTTTTCATTTTACCCTATTAATTATCTACTAGAGTTAATTAGTAGTCTAAGACAGGATGTAAGATATTCAGCTACAAGAACTTTAAGCAAGTGCAATAATTTTCCATTCCTGATTGGGATACTCAACTGCAAATTCCCTCCCACCCCAAAAAAAAGGTCATTCATGCTTTACAGATCTTATATTCGGCAGTAAATGGAGTGCTGTCACGTTTCCTACAAACAGAAAAACAAGTCAAATCAGAGGGTTTACATTTTAATAGTTTTTACATTCATTCTGAAAGCACATCCTTAGTTTTATCACTAAATCAACAGGTAAGTCATGAAACTAAATCATTAGTTGTCCTCTTACTAAGCAACTGCTAGACTGAGGAGATTTTTACTCCATTTCATCCACTAGATTGTCAAGAATGACCCACAGAGTAGAAGAGCATTTGATCCAAAGGGATCATTTCAAGTGATGAACAGACCATGCCCAAGCATTATCAACAGCTGACAACTGACACAACAGTTATGGGATTCCTAACTGATTTGTGATTCCTAACATCCAGAGCATCCCTTCCAATTCATTTTAAATACAGTATGTTATTTAGTATGTATGTTTATAACCAGAAGCTGCGGATTAGGTTATGAGAATTTGGATTCCATACTCTGCAAGTTTACAAATACTTATACATCTGAGGACTGAAATTTGTCATTACATCCATGTATGTGTTTAAGTTCTTGAATAACTCCTGTTTTGCTTTACAGAAAGAAATCACATACGAAACGTCTGCACTACTTCTCTAAATCACTAAGGAGTTCTAGATACCCTAAAGAAAACTCAGGGGTTAATAGTGGAAACCTCTTGCTTCAGAGGTAAAGATGATATTACTTAATCCTTACATGAGTTCATAAGAAACTCCGAGCTTAGTTTTCATATATGCAGCCCTAAACTTAATGAAAACTAGCGCAAGTCCCTTGTTCTTTGGAAGTTAATAAAATCAAATCCTTTGCATTAGAGTAGGAGACATCAAAGTTTCAGCCATCACCTCCTCAGAATTTGTGCAATGCAGAAAAGCAACACAAATGAAGTTAACAATTTACAAAAGGACTTGTAGTGCAAATCGTTAAGGGAGAATGATGAGATACTGACAAGGATCAGTCAAATGAGGCTGTCTTCTCTTCAACTTGTTTTGTTGTAACAAGGTTTGAAGAGCCAGGCATTTGGAAGAGCTAATTTGACCTTACACAAGTGCAGGAGTAATCATAACTATCATCAAGTGCATCTGACTACTGGACTGAGCACTGAAAGATAGGAGAGGAAATCAGTCTTAAATAAGCAAATCAATTTTGATCCCATTTAAGGCGACAGAAGTCTGAATTTGAGACAGAAACCATCTTTTCATAAAAAGGTTTAAAAAGACCACCTTGTTTGCACCATCTTTTATCCTTCTAGAAAGCTCTCAGTAATCCTGAGACACACATCATCTGGTTTTCTCTGAATGGATGCACACTACCACTATAATTCCAGTGTCCCTGTAATACAGCAAAGGTGGCTTCTGTCTCCACCAGTCTTTTAATGACAGGGAATTACACTTGGAGCTAATAAAAGTAACCTACCACTGGAATCCACTTCGTATCACTGAAACAGCTGCAAACATTCTACGGAGTATGTGTGTAGTTTCTATCTGACAGAAAAATTTGTTCTTCTTTGACAACCCAGACCTCAATAGGTGATCTGCAACCGCTGGAAGCTCTCATTTACCACACTGAATGCTAATTCTTTCTGCAATATATCCTATTCTCCTCAAATGAAGGGTTAGTATAGTCTTTCCTCTAGGAAATTGAGCGATATTCCACACTTCTCCTGAAATTCTAAGTAAACCATAATAACATAGACACTTAAGCTTCATTGCAAAAGTCCAAATGAAGTGGAAAGTGTATCTGTACCTTCTTAAGATTCACTTAATTCATTTGTGCAGTTTCTTCCATCTCAGCTGGTTTTTAAAATACATGTTTCCTTGCAACTCTCATCAACTGTGTATGAGCTGAACAGCAGAAGGGGAAAAACTGAATGTCCTATAAAACTGGCAGATTAAACACACACGAAAGAGAGGGCAAGAAAAGATTTGGGCTGGCATTTGAAGACAACAACCCAGCAAGTGTGAGGTACTGAAGCACAACAGTTCAAAGGCTCAGCTGTATCAGAACACAGAAAACTGAATAGGAAGAAGTAGGCCTTCACAAAAGGAGATCTCATGATGGCTTTCAGACAGAAAGAGGTTTAACAGTCAGATGTTTACAGCGAGGAAGCTTAAAGAAAGCATTGGGCACACTAAGACTTTTCATGCTGTAAAGTTTTCAGGAATAGACCATTCTTTAAATTTTGATGATGTTGCTTCAGGTCCCTCCTTTCTACACCCCAAGAAGTTTCTCCACAGATGAAGGCAAAAAGTGCTGCCCTAATAAATTAACTCCCATGTACTCTTATTTGGGCCACACAAAGTGCACATTGTCCAAATTATGGGTGAAAAGCAATTGCTCAAAACCACTACTTCACAGCACACAGGTACACAGCCTCTCTGGCCCTTATAATGATCCTCTACTGCCTGCATAAAAGATACTTTGGCTAAAACCTCACTGGATACAAGCTTGCTCCAGGGTTCTCCCAAGAAGTACTCCATGTACCTCATTACAAATATGAACTGCAGGAATATTTCCTCTGGTTTGCTTTCTGTAAAGAATCCCTTCCTTTGCTTAACATACCCCAGATAAACTCCAACAGAGTTTGTTACAAGGTACGTGAGCTTTGACAAGATGCTTATCAAAACATTCTATGTGCACTCCCAACTCACTCTGAATTTTCAGGGTACAGCATGTTACAAACGACTTTTCCAACAAAACAGGCTTTTTTCAAGAAGACATTACTGCAAGAAGCAATGAATGAAGAGGCTGCTGCCACCCCTCCAGGAAAAAGCATACACAGCCATCAGCTGTTTGGAAGATAGAAGTTCAAAAGGCCCTATATATCTCATTAAAAGCAGAGGAACGGTACTTCTGCATCTAGTATTTTACAGTTGACTTTACAAGTCTTTGACATAGGGACAGCAATTATTGCTGCTTCAGGAGAAAAAACTGAAGTGGATCCACACATTAAATATTCTAAGTAGCAAACCAGACTCTTTGCTTGTTCAAACATTTTAAGAGCACTGGTTTAGGCCAAATTTCTTTCGCATTTACCTTGTAATTAAGGCCATCTTATTTTATTCAAGGTGCTTCTGGTCCAAAACACAACATATAATGGTTCTCCAGTTACCCTTCACTACCATTGGGATATATTATGCAAAAGGGAGGAAGCTCTTTAGTTCATTTCCAAGGCTTCCAGTTCATGTAAGCCACTCTGGCTCTTAAAGACTGTGAGACCCAGTGACACCAGAGGGTGTAAAATAAAACACTAAAATAACACAAGCCCACAGAAGCCAATACTACCACTGCTTTTAAGAGGTCAACTGCTATGTTTTAAAGCAGATACAAACAATACTTTCCTCAGGAAGTATACCTATGCCAAACAAGCTTAAGAACGGGGCGGGGGGTTCCTTCTTTGAAATTAGTGCAAGGGTTAATTAGCAGCTTATCTGCGTAGCAGATACAAAAAATGAAGTCAAATACATTGTTAGGCATTTTAGCTTCCCATCAGCTGCAGTGGTAAGCTTACATACAGTCATCAGGTGTTTGAAAAAGAAAGAGTAGATAAAGCTCAAGAAACACACATTAGCTTTTGCTCATTTAGAAATATGCAATAATAATGATGATAAGAAGTAGGCTTACTCACCCATTTTGTGCAAAAAAATTCTTATAGGCCCAGAAGGCTGCCAGGAACACGACGACTGCCACAATCACTTTAGGAGGAATTAAAGAGAAAAGCCTTAGAGCAATAACGATCCTTTCTAGCTCACAAAAAAAGCCTCAAAAAGTTCTTCATACAAGTCCTAAACAATCCCTCCCTCCCAAAACCACCTTCAAATTTGCATGGCTGATTTTACAAATGCTTTACTCAAGACTTTTCAAGACAGTTCAGCTCAAGAACAGGGACCACCAAGATGGCAAAACCGCACCAAGCTCAGTAACACTAAAACAGATACTACATCTTAACATTACTATTTACACCAACTTTGTAAGAAAATGGCAGGCTTACAAAACTGGGTCACAAATGCAAGGACAGAAGATGGACTAAGCATTTCTGTTTCCTGGCATAGTTATTTACTCATACTTTCAGTAAACCTAAGCTCTGAGAAGTTTATGGAAGTCACTAAGTTGTGGAAGGCTGCCTTTGAAATCTGTTTGCCCCCTCATATGATGCTGTGTCACTACAGTCACAGAGATATCACAATGACCACAATGTCAATTCCACGTAAAAAGTACAACCCACAGTGTATCTTGTTCAGGTTTTCAAAGATACTTACCACAAATGATGGCTGTAATATAGGCACCTAAAAACAAAGTGAATCAGTATCACAAGAGGAACACATGTGCTTCTTAGTCAAACATTACTATACAAATATTCACAAAGTCACCTCAAAAAGATCAAGCACTTCTGTCAACACAGTCCTGCTGCAAGGATTGTGTTGACAGTCTGTATCATAACATTTAACTGAAAATATTCCTATTTTTAAATGAGTTTTATCACAACTTATTTTCCTTACATCACGAAAGAAAAAAGTTTGCATTAAATGTTTTCTCCCGTATACAAAAGAACGTCTCCGTGAAGTAAAGCTTCTGCTACATGTATTTTTATTTTACTGCAGTGCAAATTCTTGCAGTTCATACTTACTTAACTGGCACGTTGGCACTGCAGGAACCCAGCGATTTTCTCCAACATACTGAATTCGAGGTTCCCCATGTAACGTGTAGCCTGCGTAGCATTCAATGGTAATCATATCCCCCACAGAATATGAAGGTTTTTGTCCATCAATTACTTTACCATAATTTATATGTGGAGTCAAATCAGAACTTACAGGCTCACCTGGAAAGAGAGGGAGAGGAAGGAAAAGAGGAAATAAAGCTCAAGAGCAGAGCTAGTACATGAAGCAGATTCAAGAAATTGCAGTCAAAAAGCTGCCACATTTGTGTAAATATCAGAAGCTCAGCCAGGCCTTAAGACATTTTATATGCAAAGGCCTCCTGCTTCCCACAGGTTGTAACTATTTCTGCTGCTGGGCATACTTCAGCCACAGGAACAGAAATACATGTCTGAGCTTATTAGGACAAACAGTTGCATGGCAGTAATGACAAGCCCTGTCTACACATGGTATTGATTTTTTCAATTAAGTCTTACTAACATGCACAGTCTTGTAAAGAACTCCATGTATTCTGTCCTTGGCAAGTTATTGTCATCTCTTCAGCACCATGAGGGAAAGTACAGTGAGCACTGCACTTGATCTGAACGGACTCTCCTTCTTCATACACCGATTTTGCTGGAATCACTACTCCATGTGTGATCGCTGGGGCATCACACACACTTCTAGAAACTGAGACACGGATTTAAAAGTAAGCTGAGTGGTAATAAACTTGAAATCACTCATAATTCATTAACTCACTCCACAAATACATATTGCCTTTGTATGAGAAAAACAGATCAGCAGATCGGAATAGTTTAATTTTACAATTCTAAGTATAAATGTTTCCTTTTGAAGACTTAAACATCACTGTAGGGGTTAAGATAGCATGATCTTATGATGTGGCAGCTAATAAATTCATATTTGATTGTTAATTATCTTTATAAGCTCTAGAATCATTGCCACTCATTATGGAACACACAAACATACTCTTTGCAGAAGTGCTTCTCATACATGGGAGCTCATTATACGTGTGAAAAATTCTCTCACTGTACTATACAACATCCCCTTTCCCTCTAGCACAAAAAGCCAGGAGAAAGTTTACAGAAAGACCTCTGCAATATTCCCAAAGATTAGAGAACACAGACACAATGATTCCGATTACTCTAGAAGGACACTACACATTTCCTTACAGTGCATACTCCTTTCTATCACAATTCAGAAACACATTTTTTCTCCTGTATTTACACAGGAAATCACTGAACAAAGACCATGAGGCTATTATGGTGCAGCAGCATCACAGCATGCCCACAGCACAACTTCTACACGCATTTGACTCAAATCCCATTCATCTGAATACTCTTCACTCAACCACCTAAAATGACTGCCCACAGATGAGGCTCCATGTCAACTTCCTTTGGCTTCTGACATAAGACTAAAGTCTCATTATTCCGTATTTTAGCTAAGAGATTTAAAACATTCTCAACATAAAAGAGAAGTTGGATTCTTATTTAAAAGCTTACTTTTCTTACAAGTTGGTTTTGGAGGAGACCAGGTGCTATTTTCTCCACAGGTAATTACCTCTGATCCAGTCATGACATAGCCTGCATCACACTCAAACATGACAGAGTCCCTATAGGTATAGGAAGGTCCAAATCCACTTATTTTTTTCCCATTTTCAACTTTCGGGTTTTCGCATTTGACCACTGAAAGAGGTAAAAGAAAAAACAGCTCTGAAACATTTGTTAACAGTAACTATGCAACAGATAAAGCTTCCTTCTACTAGTTTTAAGTTTCCTTATCTAATTCCTTAAAGTTCTCTCGAGAGGCTTTGTAAGACAGTTACTCTCTTGAAGATGAAGAAGGTCCTTATTTTAAGCTCCTGAGTCACTGTAAGTGGACACAGACAAACAGAAACTGCAGTAATACGTATCATCACATTCAACTTCCAAAAGACATAATCCTTGTAATAACCTAGCTTCCACATATTTGCTTTTAACACAACTTTTCTTCAGCTACCCAGGCTTTATGGTCAATCTGTTCCCTCCCTTTGTCCTTGCCACTTCTATCAACAGCATGCTAGTATATAGAGAGTTTTAACTGAGTCATACTCAGTGTCATAATCAATCAACATCCATAGTACAAATGCTCTGATTTCCACTAGAACTGTATCATATAGTACTAGAGGTCTGTTTCTTCTTTTCTACAGGGAAGTCTGTTATATCCTCCCCCCCTAAAGAAGGGACAGCATTGAAGTTTTAGAATCACATAAAAGCTATAATCCTAGAATGGCCTGGGTTGGAAAGGACCTTAAAGTTCATCCAGTTTCAACCCCTGCCATGGGCAGGGACATCTACCACTAGAGCAGCTTGCTCCAAGCCTCTGTGTCCAACCTGGCCTTGAACACTGCCAGGGATGGGGCAGTCACAGCTTTTCTGGGCACCCTGCGCCAGCACCTCAGCACCGTCACAGGGAGGAGCTTCTGCCTAAGAGCTTATCTCAGCTACCCTATAATAAAGAAGTACATTAAAATAAAAATCTCAACAACCTTTACATTGTGGAGGTTCTTCACTCCAAACGCCGTTTAAGTCTGCATCATATGTGCAGAATATAGTAGCTGAGCCGATGAGTGAGAAGGGATCTGCGCCTTTTGGTGCCTCGGCACACGAATAGGTTACTGCTGTCTGATAAACATAGTCGGTTGCTTCAGTGTGGTGCCCATTGGCTATACTTGGAGGAGGCTTGCAAGGAATTCCTGGAAATAAATACACAAAGTATCCAAGAGAATCTCATTGTTACCTTGTTCATCTCAGAAATAGCTTTCATTTTCACATTGTATCATTTAAAATCTGATAGGCAGCCACTGCTAAGACAAGCTACAGTTATAACTGAGTCACTGATGGCCATTTAGTATTATAGGAGGGTCTCAATTTCAAGAAAAGGTTGACCTTAAACTAACAGGAGCTAATTACCACAGTCACTGATATGTTTCAGTGGTCATTCCTCACACAGAGCTCCAAAATACTCAAAACCAAAATCAGCCCTATTTTACCATCATTTCTTATACTGGAAAGTTTATGGCATGGCTGTTTTTAAATGAACTCCCACCATGTGAATATAAACTTCACCACTAGTAATTTACTTACTTTCACAAAAAGGAAGATCTCTATTCCAGTCAACGCCTTCATTCTTAAATTCACAGGTAATTTCACTAATTCCATGTAATCTGAATCTAGATAGGTAAAAGTTTTTGAAGAGGTGAAACTTAAGAAACCTCTCATTTCTCCAACAAGCACCTAGAAACTTTGTTTCTGTCATTCTGTTCTGTGCTAAGGGGCACATAACACACCAAGTTGCTGCTGTAATGACAAAGATATTTGATTGTTTTCTTGCTAACAGTCTCAACTTTGAAAAAAAAAAGAGAAACAAATGACACATCACTGAAGGAAGTGATGAAAACTGCACCATTTTTAGATGTGTCTCACCTAACACTAGTGCCCTAAAGATACTAATGGTAAAGAAATAAGCTGTTAGAAGGAAAGGGAAGGAGAAAACTTGCAGGAGGTTAGTGCTTTTAACTTATTTTGCTATACACAGACAACTGGGCCATTATTCAGTCTAACAATGAAGAGCAATGTATATGTATTTACCCCCTCTGCCACAGAAGCATTATAAGAAGACATTAGAGGTAACACCCTAGTCTTCAGTCTCCAGAACTGGACTAAAAAGCTTAAGCCTCAGGTGACGCCAACAAGTAAAACCAGGGAATCAAATCAAGTTTAGCTGTAACTTCATTTACTCCAGGTAAAATTCAGGAGACATTTCAAGTCGAAATTGGAATAGAGCCCGCATAAGAAAATCTGGGGTTGGTTCAAATCTGGTCTAAACAAGAAAAAAAGAAATAAAAAGGATTCATTACCTCTTTCAAAATACTTACCCTGCTCTACAAGAGAAAGTAGCTTTTGAACCAAATGTAAGATCTGTCACGTTAATGAAGCCATCTTTCAATTCTCCTGGATGCCTACATTTTCTCTCTAGGTTAGTGAGAAAAAGCAGTCAATCCACATCTCCATAGTTATACACAAAGGCGAAGTCTTTGGCATATACTACTCTGTCATTAGTAATTTTCATGCTTTGTTTAAAATACGACAGAATCCTAATCCTCACTTGAAAAACAACTCCAAAGGGAAACACCATCCAAGTTCACGCACACATTACCTGTACAGAACTTCTCTGTGGGTGACCACTGTAAGTCTTCACCACATGTACGATTTAATGATTTTCCAGCAATTCTCACATATCCCGGCCGGCAGATGTACGACACCGTGCTTCCAACAGGAAAAGTGCTCATTGTGCTGAAACTCCCCTCAAGCTCTGCATACTGCAGCCTGTCTGGAGGCCCACACGTGGCTGTCAGAGCAAGAGAAAAGGGAAAGCGATGCACAGTCTTGTCAACAGCAAGAAATACAGGTTGAGGCTTAATGGCTAATTTAGTTGGGTTTAAGGACTCATTGGTTAAGAGGTGACAATCTTAAGAGCCAGAGCCGCCTACATACTTAACTAGGTTTCAACTTTTTAATGTATGTTTTACTTGCATCCAATGACCAACTCTACACTAGCACAGGTTATTCATTCCTTTGTTTTCTCAAGTTCTTCAGCATTCCACGAGACAATGCATTTCCTTCCAGTTCATATGTTTTCCTCTGTCTAATTCTTGAAGTCAAACACATGACTTAACTCCCTATATACCCATCTCCAACAAAAAAAGCCTATTTATTTAGCTGCAGGGAAAACAAAGGAGCCAACCACACTCACGTAGCTCATTTCCTTTCCTAAAGCAAAAGCCCAGCAGGTCATGGAATGGAGTTTAAGACAAAGAGACACACAGACCCAGGGACATATTGAAGTGCTGTTAATGAAGGTGCAAAACTCCCTCATGCCAAAAGACACAGAAAAACATACTCAGGACCCTGAAATCCACACACAAATACCAGATCCGCCCAGTCACACACACACACACAGACCTCTTTGAAGAGACCCATCATTCAATCCCTTCACGTTTTTGTTTACAGAGATTTCCCTCTGGTTTAAACAGGATCATAACCAGCACCCGATACCACCGAAGCCTGTTCATGCACCACAACCTTCCTCTCACCTTTTCGCCCCAAAGCCCAGCCAAGCCG
>JANRGW010022641.1:0-16818 GCA_024733675.1 Psilopsiagon aymara
TTAGATTGGATATGAGGAAGAAATTCTTTCCTGTGAGGGTGGTGAGGCACTGGAATGGGTTGCCCAGGGAAGCTGTGTGTGCTTCATCGCTGGCAGTGTTCAAGGCCAGGTTGGACATAGTCTTGAGTGGCATGGTTTAGTGTGAGGTGTCCCTGCCCACGGCAGGGGGGTTTGGAGCTGGATGATCTTAAGGTCCTTTCCAACCTTAAGTATTCTATGATTCTATGTGTCACCCTTCTTTCGCCTGAAATATCCTTTAGAGTCTGCAGCTTGATTTTGTCATGCCAAAGCTTGCTATAGAGCTGAATTCTGTACCTGCACCATGGGGCTTCAAAGTCTCTTTTTGTTAGGAACACAAAATGGGACTAAATTTATTTTCTCTGCAGTGACAGAATTTGGTTTCTCCTTGGTCTAGGTGGGTATTTTTCCTCCCCATTACTATATAAATATACAGAAAATATGTGCTAGCCAATCAAGGCATTTAACTAAGTTCTTTTTCTCTGGGTAGTTTTATTGGCTACATACTAACTAATCCTATAAATAAAACTGCTTTTCAGTCAGGGAGGACTGATTGATAAAGGTCACTAAATGCTTCCCTGCTGGAGTGCGAAATCAATGAGAAGCTTAACCTGATATGATCTGGCTATTTGTCAGATTTAGAATAGCCCATGTGATCTAAGCACATAGGACACAGCAATGAGATGAGAAGAACAGAAATAAACCATGGACTCTGAAACAAAAAGCCACCAATCCCAGGCTTGCAACAAAGAAGGGAGAAGCTGAACTATCTGTCCAATTAAAAAATATCTGTTTGTTTTTTTTCCTACACTATCATAATTCTTTTATATGTCTTCAGAGCTGTTCAGCATGATGGACTAAAATCACCAAGATGGATATACTGCTGCTTGCCCTCCTCCCCCTGGATAATGGGTAGTCTGGGATTTACAAGCATCAAAGGATTACCAGGGGATGTGAAGAGTTCTAAGAAGTTTTGAAAATGGTGGAAATCCTCTGTCCTCTGGTGGGATCTATTCCAGCAGATTCATGAAAAACCTAGGTTATGGATGAAGTCAAAAAAAAAAAGGAGTATTCCAACGCTGATGCCAACATTGGGGTGTAGATATCCAGATAGTAACTGGGTTATGTGATCCAGAACTGGGTACTGCCTTTGGGATACCTGTTACCTATCAAAATTTGGTGAAAACTGCGAAATTGGTGATTTGAAAAGTTGTTAAATAATCAGACTGATCCAAATGGGTATGTGCACAGAGCAGGACTGTAAAAGCTTTGCTTGCAGTTACTTAATGTGTTAAAGATAAGCCAAGCAGCAAAGGATAATGTTACGCACTGCAGGGCATTAGTATGGTGGATACTGATGATGAAGTTTGATACAAAAATATCCTAAAAAAGGAAAAACAGCCCAAGGACTCATAACTGTAACATCAAGTAAGATTTTACTTACGATAAAATTACTCTTCCCTATTAAATTTTAAGTTCTTTGGGGAATCATTTTTTAGTCAGTTGGGGGTTTTCTTCCTAAGAAATTAGACTATGAATTTCTCAGTCTGTACATGTGAATGCCTGCTTGTTATCCCCAAATAACATTTGAACCACTTAGCCACTTCAACCAAGTTAACAGGGACATAAGAATCCTGAAGAAAATAGTTATTGTGATTTTTGTGAAAACAGGCTGAAAGCAGACCCTTGTTAAGTGCTTTACCTGAGAGAAGTCCTGCGTCAATATGAGACCACAGAGAATTAGCATGGGGGGAAAAAAAAAAGACCTTATAACTATTCCAGCTACTACAAAAACATCAAGTGGATGTTGATGAGTGGAGACGTACATTTCATACAGACTTATAAGTTCCAGCAGACAACAGTATTTATCTTCTTTTTTTGTTCAAGTGTTGGTCCAGGACGGGTTGTTAGATAGCTCTGATTTCTTGGCTGTGGGCAGAGAAGCTGATTCTGAACACCTCGTGAGTCGAGGTTGGGTAAGTTTTCTCTTTACCTAATATAACATTTTATTGCACTTTACAGGTTCATCCTCTGCTTAATTCTGGGTTTAGAATTATCATAAAATGTTGTCTACTATGGCATGAAAGTAATAATATCTCATAGGAGATTCATTTACACTTTGTTAATGGTCTAACTTCAGGGCTACACAGCTAAGTAGGGTCCTTCAGGACATTAGTTTTACATTAAGGGGGGTTATTTGAAAGTATGATGAGAACTGACAGTTTGAAACATTCCATGGATCTGCTAATCTGCTCTCTGAAAATTATCAAAAAGCCTCCCATTATCTTCATTGGCCTTTGGGTCAGGCCCTCAGAGCATGGTTGGTGTGCACAACATGACTCTGTTCTTTGTCTGGGCTTTTTTTAGAAATTTAACCAAGATACACTTTTTGCCAGCTCCCAAACTGAACGACCAGACATCATGAACTGTTAACATAACTCTTTCTTGCAAACTGAAAATGTCAAAGCTGGGCAATAAAAAAAAAAGTAAGCTTTATTATTTGAGTAATTCCAATGTCTTTGCACAAATATCTTAATATTTGCTAAAGTTAATTCACTATTAATAGTAGTGAATTATGCCACTTAGCAGCCAGAAGTCATAGAATCATAGAATGATTAGGGTTGGAAAGGACACTAAAGATCATACAGGTTCAATCCCCTGTCATGGGCAGGATGCCTCACTCTAGACCATGTCACCCAAGGCATTGTCCAACCTGGCCTTGAACACTGACAGCGATGGAGCATTCACCACTTCCTTGGCAACCCATTCCAGTGTCTCACTACCCTTACAGTTAAGAATTTCCTCCTTGCATCTAACCTAAATCTCACTTGTTTAAGTTTTAACCCATTACCCTTTGTCCTATCACTTCAGTCCCTGATGAAGAGCCCCTCTCCAGCATCCTTGCAGGTTCCCTTCAGATACTGGATGACTGCTATGATGGCTCCGTGCAGCCTTCTCTTCTCTGGGCTGAAGAGCCCCAATTTTCTCAGCCTATCTTCATATAGGAGGTTCTCTAGCCTGCATGTAGCCATCCAGACAATTCATTATCTATTGGGTGGTGCATCCATCAAATCCATGCCTTTCTAATTTAGAGACAAGGGTGTCATACAGGACAGTGTCAAACTGTTTGCACAGCTTCAAGTAGCCGATGTCAGTTGCTCTGCCCCTATCCCTCATTCCCATAGTCTCATCATTATATTCCTCACCAAATTATTTGTTTTCTATTTAATCATATTTTGTAAAGATGATTAAAAAATCTCCAGTCTTCTTCACTTGAAATTAACATACTAGAAAAAATGGTGGCGATATAACCATTTACTGATGCATGCAAATATCTCTTTTTGAAGCGTTTTTTCAGATGTTAACTGCATCAACAAGAAATAAAACCTGATTGTGAGCAAATTTATCTTAGAAACTGCATTTTCATTCAGGAATACATGCATTTTATATTTCAGTAAGGATTTATTGCATTTTATATTTCAGTAAGGATTTTTCTTTTTGAAACTATTGAAAATAATTAGTTTCATTTGACTGTAAGCACAATTTTGCTGAAAAGTACAGTTAAAGAACATGAATCGCTTAAGTACTTAAGAATGGAAATAACTAATAGATAAAGGCTTAATGCATTTTTCACTTAAAAAGCTTAATAAAAACTCCAATCTGCTTATACAGACAAACGCAATATCTTTCTTTCTTCTTTTTTCCAATCATCTGAAGAGAGATGCGATACAGCATGTGCTTATTGAATAGGAAAAGAGCAGCAAAAGTAAGGAACAATCACCCATATGGCGGGCATTTTTCAGCTACTTTACTCCATATTTATTGTGCACCATGAGTAAAATAATGCTTCATTACTAAATGTCAAAATGTGCTTACTGGTATTATAACATACAGAACAACAAATTATTGGGTCTACAACTGATCTCTTTAATGCATTTATCAGCAGTAGCTGATGAATCAACCATGCTTCACGCAAAATTACTTCCTCAGAGGAAGCTGAAAGTGATCACATTTACACTGTACCAGGTCAAGGGGAAGAAATAAGTTCTTACCCAGTGATCTGAAGCAGGCTATCGATAAACACAGAGGCATATGGACTGAATTTCCTTGCAAACTCCAACACTAGCACTAATGCACCAGGAGAGGTTCCTTTCAGTAAATGTCAAGAGCCAGAAGCATTAATCAACTGCCTATTGTCTTCAGTTATTTTCTTTCTATTACCAAAGTCTTTAATTCTACCCCAATAAGTGTCTTAATGTGTGTGACACAGCCTGGCCAAGCACAACTCTGTGCCCAGTACATTACTGCAAATAGAACCAGTTCCCTGGATACCATGTGCTTCCAAGCTGATCTAGAAGGAAAGCAGTCACTCTTACTAGCTCCAAGCCTATGTATAAGCTTAGATTGACTTTCTGGAATCTTTTCCTTGAATATCAACCTTCACAGTCACCCTACCTAATTCTGAGTTCCCAGTCTTTCTCCATGGTCTCCTGAATGTGCTTCTCCAGTGATAGTGAAGTCCTCAGTTGAACTGCTTGGGGCAAAATATAGAGATAAATTCAGACATCCAGAGATACTTGGGAAATTTCTGAACTGCAGTCATTCTGTTCTTAAAAGTACTCCTATTCATCATAAAAATGTTGAACTATCCTTAATGTTTTAAGAAAGCCTCTCTCCGTTTCTGATTCCACATTTAGTGGGAGACCTAAGTTTGTCATTATTGTTTTCTCTTGGATGCAGCAATGGCCTGCAGCTTTACCCTTCCTTCCTCACCTACACTGAATATAGCACATTAACTTTCAATAGACTATTCTTCTCTTCACCTCTTGGACTTCTCCAGGAGTATCAGTATAATATCTTGACAATGAACCATGTGTAAATAGCCCAATTTCTAGAAAAATGAGCTGAATATTTTAGGGGGAATTCAAAATTTACATGTTAGCTGATGAGTCTGAAATAGCAGGGCATTTTCACTATGATTCTATGGTGACAGACACCACCAGGTCAGGCTTTTTCATTTTAGGTCCCAAATGCATGAGGTGTGCTTGTGAAAGAGCTTGTAAGAATCAATGCATCTTAGCTGTTTTTCAGTAAGCTGACAAGCATCCTCTATAAGCAGTCCATCTTTCCCCATGAAAGATCACTATTTCATACAGACTCATCCCTGCATTCTGGCAAGGACTTCTGAAGTTGCAGCACTAGAAAGCTACTAAAACAGATGTAATATTTATATTTGTATGAATATATTTTCCCATTCTTTTCTAACAAGGAGGAAACTTGCCTGAGATTTCTAACAGAGCTGATTCATTTTTATATATCTATTCACTTTTGGATGGGACTTGGACTTTTGTGACTTATGACTTTGTGTTTACCTGCAGAAACAGAAGAGAAATACTGCTATTGTTCAGCACAGTCCTACAGTCAATGAGACCAAAATACATGGTACTCATTGCTTTTGTGCAAAGTAAATCTTTGACATTTTAGCATCATTTTTGACATCAGTTAGCAAGGTGGTGGGTACATCACGTTATACTGCATTTAATGACTGTGTGTGCTGAGGAGATTTTTAGGATTAAAAACTAGATTAGTAATAGGGTCTGGCTATATTTTTTTGTCTCTAGAAAAAGAAAACTGGACCAATCACAGCACAAATGTCTCTACCACAAAGCCCAAGGAAAAGGGAAAACATGAGCACTTGTATTTATTTGTACTAAAAATGATATAAAAGTGATTCATACAAAATTCATGTCTTGTTAGCATAGTTGGAAGAGTATAAAAGGGATTTAGTGTAAATGAGAAATAGGGGTCTTGTAGTTTAAGAAGAGATGGTTTAAGAAAGCTGATGTGTTCTTTTCTCTCTTCGTTTAAAGCATTTTATAATGTGTATAGCATTAAATTTTCTATTACAGCGCAGACTTTAAAAGTGAATCATAAAGTTAACAATAGAGTCTTAAAGCAAAATTGCATCAATTATACAGCAAGGGGAACTTGATTCTAAACCACAGAGACTTAATTGAATTGAGGTTTTCCAGAACTCCTCATAACAACTCCCATAAGCAAGATTTTTAGTGTTTTTTTCCTTTTCTGAATATGAGATCACAAAAGTAAGTTTTAACTAACCATCACTGCTAGAACAGCAGCACAGACATGGAGGACAGGCAGGTCAAGCACTAGGAATAAGCTGCTCTGAGTCCCTATTTGCATAGGTCTCATACTCCTCACATGAAACCTGTCGAAACAGGTAAATATGCTTCCACCACACAGCCTGAACACTTCTAAAAGCTGAAGGAAAACTTAATGGCATGTAAGGGTTTCCAAGTTCTATTTATTACATACAGATACAATGGAATCTGTTTGTAGTGTCATCTGTTAGGCAATTTCTGTGCCACAAGTGAAAGTTCTAAAACATGAAGATAAATAGCTGCAGAGGATGCAGAGGTTCATATATTTAAAAGAGGTTTAAAGTGTTGTAAAAGCAAAGAACCCAAGGTCTTTCCAACTGCAATAGGATTTACAGTCTGCACAACTGGTTTCCAAGCAGCCCTAGGGAAGAAGTGTCTCTGCTTTTCAACAAGCACCTATTGCAAAGTCAAATGTAAAACCTAGACATCATGGGACATAAATGCTGAACCCAGAAAGATTCTGACCCGGAATGAACTTCATCACAAGGACTTGTTCCGCTTACTGGAAAACAGAGAGCTGTGGAGCTGAATGATCACTTTGCAGGCCTGGATATGTACCCTGTCCTCAGTGGTGATATTTCTGCTCCGTTTCAGAGCTGCAGGATTCTTCTTCAGCTGCAGATGACCCCAATTCTACCTTGCCCCAAGGAGAACACAATGTTGTGCTTTACTGGAACTTTCATTTGGGGAGACTTCAAAGTCCTTTAGAAACAGAAAGGAATTTAGCTTCACATTCTTCTCTGGGAGAGAAACTTTTTCCTACGAAGATTTGCTGATTGTTATTCAGGCAATAGCAAAAAACTGGTAGGGAATAGGAGGGTGAAAGGCAGTATTCACTGTAAAATGTAACCCAAACAGAAGACAAATATTTTTCAGCCACAAGAAGTCTTGAATCGCATTTACTTTATCTCCAGACTTCAGAAAGCAAATCTTTCTCTGAAAACAGCTGAAAGGGTTGGATTTTGGAGTTTCTCTCCCAGGATGAATGGGAAAGAACACATTAGGGGGCAGTGCTATTATGTGCTTTTCTCTCTTGCAGAGTATTTATCCCATAATGTTTTTCTTTATAAAAATGAAAATACTTTCTGCTATACTTCTGAAAGGTTCTGAATCTATGCCCATCCCTGCTCTGCAGGGATCTATCTGGCAGCCAACAGGTACAGCCAGCTGCCCATGCTGCCTGTCAATAAGCATATGGATCTCTCTGACCACTGCAGCCTGTGATTCTGCCCAAGCACCAAGGCACAAAGCGTTAGCCACCACAGAAGCCGAGGTCACCACATCACTCCTTCCCTGTGCCCCTTGGAGCCTACTTCCCACCTGTGTCCACGTGAGGCTCACAAACAAGGCATGTGCTGCAACCAAAATTTAACAAGATAGTCTAAATTCCACTTGAATCCCAACGACAAAATTAACCCTCTGAACTTGCTTAAAAATAGATTAACAATAACAGATGTCTCAAATGGCTTCTCTTTTTATGAGAAACAGTGCTCAATTTTTTCAAGGTTTTTGCAGATAAAGGTATTTTGGAGAATCTTTTTATGACAGAAGTGTTTGATCCAAATAACTACTGACATGAGCAGAGGAACTCTTTTTGTTTTCAGTAATTTTTCCTATGACAACACATATATTCAATGACTTATTCAGTGTGATCTGAATGTTACCTCTGAGTACAGCTGTTGAGTTTGACCATGTACTAGCAATCATGGAGATATAAGCTGTGAATTGAATTGACACCTGCAATGCCTTTCATGTTGTTTGAAAAGCCTGTCATTCTTCTAAAGACTACACCTGTCAAGAAGCCTGAATGGGAGAGGATCAGTGTCAGCTCTTGATCTGAAATCATTGCTGCTACTCTCAGCTGGGTGCATTTGCATTTGGAAGGCAGAAATTAGCTTCATTAGCCATACAACTAGGGAATGGGGTTATTTAGATCAGGGTTCTGTTAAATGGGAAAATATTTTTGTATCCCTGTCATCTAAGAAAGCTACTTACATTCAGATGAGATGGAGTGGTCAAAAGATTATCAAGCATCATAGATTATGGCTCTCCATTTCTCTGTTTCTCTCCTCCTCTCCTTTGCATGAATGCTAAATGCTAGACTACTTTGTATCACACATTTATCACTAATTACTCCTCCATTGCATCCCATATTGGGCATTCCCTACTGCTCTGACCTGTCTTAATGAACACAAATAACAAACTGCTGGTTGATTTGCTATGATTTAGAGTACATGCTGGGCAGAGATCCACTATAATGCTAAGAAGCAGTTAAAATAAAACTGATTAATGTGTAGATCAAAAGATCAAAAAAACCCTCCCAATGAAACATACAGGAAGCATATGATAAAGGGAGGGGTGAAAACATAGGGCCAAGTATAGAGAGTATTTTCTTTACTTTGTTTTTTAATCAGGCAAACCCATTGAGCTATTTGGAGTAGCAGCTTTTATCCTACCATCAAATGTCATGATTCGTTCTTCATCTGTTCTTTTATATATATATATATTCAAAAAATAATCACTCTGAGCTTTAGTAATACAAATTCATTTCTTGACAATGGGAAGCAGCCCCCGACTACCACCTGCAGCATTCAGATTTTTGCATTAAATAAGTTTTCCCTAGACAGAAAATACAACAAATCACAGATACATTTTTTCTGCGGCATTTTGCAGACTGGAACTTGATGCTTTTTTAAGTTCCTTTCCAACCATAGCTATTCAATGATTCTACGATTCTTTGAGTCTATGATTAACTCCTGCCTGTATAATAATTCTGCTCAGTGATTTCCAATGAATTTGTGAAGGATACGCTGGGAATGCTACCTGTTATTGGTGGTTTACCACAAGTGGACAGTCACTCTAATTCCAGCAAATATTTGATGCACAGAACATTGCCCTGCAGTTCGTATTGGGGAAATCTTGCCTGTTTCTTTTATTTCAGTTATTCATTCTCCTCCTTCCAAAGTAAAGGGTAACCTTCTGGGTTTGTGGCATTTTCAGAAACAATACAAAACTTGCTTTCTTTGCTGTCAGCCTTCAGACTTCCAGAGGGAGGTGTTACCAACTCTATGGCCTTTTCTTCACTAATGGGTAGAGCAGCATTTTCTATTCTGCACAGGTGGAGCAGAATAATAGCCTGTGGGAGAAGGAACAATTCAGAAAAACTGCATGAAACAACTGCAAAGCTGTTGCTAGTACAGCAGGTTTCTTTAGGAGAAACTTTGCCTTTCTTTAACAGAGACGGATCACACTAGCTTCCTGTGCAGCAAAGTTACATCGTATTGCTGTCATACACAACAGTGTCTTTATAAAGGGAGCGAAATTGGAGTCTAAATTGGAAACTTTAAGAGGTACTTTAGTCAGGTGTACTGTCCTCAGCAATGAAAGGGCAAAAGTAGAGGGTTGGGGCATTTTTCCTAGAATGCCTTCCCCACCACCATGCACCATCGTTGTTGTCAAAGCGGCCACTCGTAGTCAGAAAGCAAGCATGAGGTCCTGAAAATAGGAAGTACTAGAACTGCCTCATGAATTTCTTTCGCTGCATTGACCAGAACAGCAAACCTGTTCACCTTCGAGCTCTCTTCTCTAGAAGTATTTTAACCACCAGGGAGCAGAAAGTTAACTTCATGAAACACAAATGTTTGAGAAACCCTCAAGGGCTTGCTTGTTGCACTAGAAACTATCTCTTGAAATTTGTGGGGGAAATGCATAGATACACAGAAGGGAGACAGCAACTTCAAAACACATAGCAAAAAAAGAGCTTGTGGAGAATTCCTGTCCATGTTGAAGCCAGCAGGCAATGGGCATGTTTTCTTGAGCATGTTACCCTGCCCAGTACAGAATCAACAGGTACACCATAATATGTGGCATTTTTTACATCAGTGAATTTCTCTGGCAAATAAACTTCTGTTTTCTGATGAGTGAAGTTAATAGGAGACCTGGCAGTCTCTCTCCATATGTTCCTGTTGAAATGGATAATTTGCATCTGTAATGCAAAACTTCCCTCCCATCTAATTAATATTAAATTGTAATAACTGACCTGCTAGATGACAACAGCTATCTTTACAATCTGTTGCAACAAGGAGTCAAAGCATAAGCTCTTAAATACCCTTTTCAGCTAGGCTGTCTCAAAACAGTGAGCATATTAGGCTGGAAACTTATTTATACTGCAGGACATATTCAAAAGCAAGTGCAGCTTCATCTCTAACATCATAATCCACAAGTGTCACATAAGGCCCAAGTGAGAGGATGTCTGAAGGCTGGCTGACACCTAGCTCAACCACACAGCCCCATGGCACATCGCTATAATTTACTGTAGCATTCATCAATATTTCTGTCTCCCTAGAATGTGTTTCCTAGCAAAAAATCTTCAAGTCTTGCTGAAATCATTTTTTCCTAGGGGTTCACAAATAGCTCAGACCATAATATCCTGAAGTTAAAATCTATGTGGACCCATCAACTCTTTCATTTATTCTGGCCTCATGTGTCTCACCTTTCATGCTGTGTTAAATTAATTCTGCGAGTTATGGTTGGCTAAAGCTTATCTGTAGTTTTTAAAGATGTGTTTTGCTCACCTATCATGAATAAAAACTAAGAAAATGAACAGGGATGAATAGTTAGGGAAATGAGGATTTTATTACAAAATAATGGTTCAAAAGAGGACAGTTTGTGCAACCTGGAAAAATGAGGACTGAGAGGGAGATGCTCACATATGAGCATTAATAATAGGAACCAGCATAAAGTCAGATAACTATGATCTGGGAATAAATCTTTCTAAACTGAAAATTAGAAGAAGGACTGTAACAGCAACAAAAGTTCTGTAAGGAGGTCTCAGTTAGTCAGTAGATGAGGAACTTGAATTATTTCAGTGGAAGAGATTAAATCATGGAAACTTGGAGCGTGATTTGCTCAAGGGGAGATTGTAGGGTAGGAAAAGGATGAGATAGGAGCTTGAAAGAAACCTTGTGGTATCAGGATAAGAAAATTTGGTTGGTTTCCCAAAAATGGGATGAGAGGAGACAGATCATGGTGAGTTTGTTATGCTTTGCTCATAACAGCATTTAATTAGTTCACTGCATACTTTATGGGTCTACTCTTGACTATAAGCAGTGGAAAGAAATCTTATTTTCTTGCTTGATGTCCAACTTTGCTTTCGGGAGACAAATTTGTTTTCTGCTGAGATTAGCTTCAGCTGGAAGAGGTCCCCTGGGAGGAGTATTTTGGTGCACTAGCGACAGCTGGAACCCTTTCAATGCCCTGTTAGTGGTATCTCACTCATATGTTCCTTCTTAAACACACCTTTCAGCTTGAGGTTGGAAAAAGCTGTCTTCTAACCAGAATGACAAGGGTCTTGGGAGTTTTTGCTTTCCTCCATGCTCAGGGCATGATTCACTTTCTTTGATACTCTGCCAATACAGCTATCAGGCAGCTGCAGAGACCTGGGACATTGCCAGTGGTCCTGTTTTTTCCTGGGGCAAAAAGTATAGAAGGCTTTGGGTCTCAGGTTTGTCACAGGGGTGGAGACACAATCTGCACTTTATGGTAGGCAGAGGCTGGGAACAGTCTGTGTGGACCTCTGGAAAGTTACCGGCTATTGCATGGTACTTGTAGTTGTGTGGGTGAGACTTAAGGCCCCTGATGATCTCACCCAGAGCTGTCATTCTAAGTTATTCACCTGCACAAGTTCATTCAGGATGAGCGTTCAGGATCAGAACTTAAACAGGTATTGTTCAACTTCAGAGTGAGGATAAATTCAGTCATCCATGCACAGATTCTGCAAAGAATCTGTGATTCTCAATACTTGTGATTTGTACTAAAAAAAAAGGCCTTGTCTACTTTTTCCATTGTAGGAAAGCGGACCTGGATCTGTCATGTACAGGAAAAAGTAGGAGGTTTCTTGATCTGATGAGGAAAGTTGGTGGGCTTGTGGGGTTTGTTGCTTTGTGTGTGTGTGTGTTTGATTTATTGCATTTCTAATTCCATTCTTCTTTTACAAAAAATTTCTCCTGAAATCATAGTTACAACTTTTTCTCCTTGTCATTAAAAAATCTTTGTCATCTGCTTGATGGATCTAATGATAGCAGGCAAATAATAAGGGAAGTGGGTATTGTTCTGCTTTTCCAGCTGGTTTGCAATACCAAATATGAGTTATCTTGTACAAGGAGACTACTTGGGGTCATCTCTCTTTTCCAGTGACTGTGATATTTGCAGGGAGCAAATACTTTCTGCTTACTTTTGCATCCTTGATATAGGAGATAAATTTAAAGCAAAACAGAATGCATGACTAATCCGCCAGATGCAAAGTCCTTTCTCTCCTATGACTTACCAAAAAGTCCATGCCACCCACAACAAGCAAACAAAAAACTTCTGATGCATTTTCCACTTAAGATAAGCACAGCCATATTTACATTTTAGGATGGCTGAATGGCAATCTTCTGCCCATTAACTATGTGAGGAATGCAAGGTTGCTATTCCTGAATGGTGAGATTCCTTGTTGAATGCCCAGTGTGAGCTATCAACTATCAGTATTTATCAGCCCCCTGTATATTCTAACTGAACAGTATAAACTATTCAAAGGGTAAAAAATGCCACTTCTTTTGGGTTTCTGGTGGGTCAGGTGTGATCAGGCATACCCTCATATAATCATAATCTCTCTCTTCCTTTTGGGCAGGAGTACAAATACTCTTCTTTTCAAAATTCAAAGTTTTGCAGGAGGTGATTGGATTCTCTCTGTAGTTTTACTGCATACATCTTTTCTCTGTGGATAGTAGGAAGATAGTTCTGCCCATGCTCATAGACCCCAGTGAGCCTTAGCAGTCAAAAATACAGGAATCCAACAGCGTATTTTACAGTAGTCTGCAACTGAGAGAAATTCACAGTGATCAAACAAACTTAAAAAAAAAAAAACAAAACCACAACCCTGTAGTTATAATTAACTTTTATTTTAAATGTAACCAGCATGACATTTTCACTTAAATAAATCTCATGAGACAGAATGTGTTATATTGAATTAACACCTTTACAGGCTATGTGCTTTTTAAAGCAAATACATAAATTAACAATATTCTAAAGGACCAAATCCTGCCTTTCTAGAATGCACAATCTAAAGCCTTATTTTTCATGGTGCTGAAGAATTATTTATTTGTTCATTTTAGCGTAAGAGGGACGGATTTTCATATCCTTTGTCCATGAAGAGTGTCATGGTTTAAGCCCAGCCAGTAACTCAGGACCACGCAGCTGCTTGCTCACTCCCCAACCTTCCTTTTTTCTCCCCCCTTTCCTGGAGGGATGGGGAGAAGAATCGAAAGAATGTGACTGCCACAGGTTGGGATAAGAACAGCCCAGTAACTAAGGTATAACACAAACCACTGCTGCTACCACCAATAATAATAATGACAAGGGAAACAACAAGGGAAGACAATACAACCGCTCACCACCCACCAACCAATACCCAGCCCGACCCAAGCAGTGATCTAAGCCTTCTGGGTAACTGCCCCCATTTTATATAGTGGGAATGTAGTGCTGTGGTATGGAATACCTCTTTGGTTTATTTGGTTCAGGTGTCCTATCTCTGCTTCCTCCCTGCTTCCCCTCCTCCCTGGCAGAGCATGAGGCTCAGAAAGTCCTTGGTCAGAGTAAATATTACTGAGCAGCAACTGAAAACATCAATGTTATCGGTGTTCCCAGGCTGAAAGTCAAAACCACAGCACTGCACCAGCTACTAAGAAAGAGAAAAATGACTGCTACTGCTGAACCCAGGACAAGGGAAAACCCTTCAGTCATTTCAGGAGATTTTCCAACTTCTGTTGATATCTTTGCAAGCTCTTATTTTTGCTGATGTCCATTGCCTCTACTGTAAGCATCCTGAGAGGGTCAGGATACATGACTGCCAGTCTAAAAGGCCATTGGTAGCTTGCCGATTTGTCATGTACATGATTTCAGTTCATCTGATTGCCATATCTGTTATCTCTATATCTTGGAGTAGTTTATCCTAGTACTTGGGCATATGCAGGTAGATATGTCAAAGAGACTAACAAGGTAAGAGAGGAATGGCTTGAAAGAGAGAAAAAACATCTGTGGTTACTATAGAAACACAACTGCCTTCTGCATACCAACACAAAGTTTCTTTCTTTGTAGATCAAATCTTTGTAGATCAAATCTTTTCCTGCCACTGTAAGGCAGGAGTCATTTCATTCACAGTATGTAAAAATTTAGCTGACACCAATAAAGATGTTTTCCACAGTCTGCCTTCTATTGACAGTGCTGTTTGCAACCTGAGTGATGTTGATTTTAAGAAGTTGTAGGTAGGTTTCAGAAAGTGTAACCTATGAGTGAAAAAAACATACAATGCAGGGTTATGACAAGTGTGTGAAGCTGTCTGTTCTGGTAGCTTATAGATTACTCTGTTTCCTCTACAAAGCATTTGGAATTTTAAAGGTTAAATATGCAGAAAGAAAAATAAACCACATTATTTTATTACTTTATCCATTACAAGAAACATCGGAACCAGCATTTTGCTAGGAGATTTAAAAGTCTGTCATACTCACTTAGCCATTCTCTGTCATCTTTTTCCTTTTGATGTAAATCACAAGTAGCTGGGACCAAAGGATAATGAAGAATTAAAAGATTAGAGTTATAGAAAGTTTACACATTAAAAGAAAAGTCAAAAAGCAAAGAAGCCACAAAGACTGAGGTAATGAGAGTGAGGAATATAATTCCTCTTCAACCTATGAGATACAAAAACATCCCCATGACACTTCCACAGAGGAGGTAGCGCTGCTTACCTCTGGTGGGACACAAATAGAATTCAGCTGTAATAAAAGCTTAAGAAATCAAGCTAAATTATTTTGGGCAGGACTCAGTGATTTCAGATCCACAGTCTCCTGTGGGGTGAGTGTTTACTGAGAAGAAAGAGACATAAGGGCCCCAAACAAAAGGCAGACTGGCACAGCATCTAGAGATCCTGAGTATGTACAGCTCCCACTGGTAAAATCTGAGATGCTAGAGTCCCCTGGACATTTAGATATAGTAAGATTAATACCATGAAATCGTAGAATGATTTGGGCTGGAAGAGACCTTACAGCTCATCCAGTTCCAGCCCCTGCCAGGGCAGGGACACCTTCCGCTAGACCGGGTTGCTCCAGGCCCCATCCAGCCTGGCCTTGAACACTACCAGGGATGGGACATCTACAGCTTCTCTGGGCACCCTGTTCCAATGTCTCATCACCCTCACAAAAAAGCATTTCTTAATATCTAATCCAAATGTACCCTCTTCCATTTCAAAGTCATTCCCCTTGTCCAATCAGTACATGCCCTTGTAAAAAGTCCACCTTCAGCTTTCTTGCAGGCTCCTTAGGTACCGGTATGCTGTTTCCATTTTAGAACATCTGTGTTGTCCCATGGGATCTTATACCACATTCCCAGAAAGGTATTTTTCTCCTATGTTTTTAACATTGTAGCTGACAGCCCTGTCCATGTCGCTGATATTTTAGAGCATCCAATGTAACACCAAATGCTTGGAGAGGAGGGTATTCAAAGGCCCAAAGCATTTGCTGAGCTAAAACCCAGTATGGATAAAAATGGTCCATTGTCACTGTGAAAAAAGCACTTCCCTGGCCCCAAAGGTTCGTCTGTCTTGCATGTGGGATGTTAATACTTGGTGTCTTAGTGAAGAGCTTCATGCAATTCAAGCAGAAAGTGTCAGCAAGGGAAGGAAAAACTGCTCCTCAGCATCTGAAAGCACAGGTATGAAGGCAAGCATCCCCCCCTGTGTGTTCAAGCATCAGAGAGCACAATCATGTTTAAAACACACTATAGGTCATGTCTGGAGGATTTTTTTCACCAGCTGCACAAAGCAGTTCACAGTGAATAAAATGGGCAAAAATGTTCGTTGTCTGACACTGACTTTTGAAACATTTTTTAACACTTATTGTGAGTATTGAAATAAACCTTTTGAGCAATATGTTCTTTAATCTGCCTTTTACACTTCTCCTTTTTTTTTCCCATACAATGATCTCAGTGTACAAAGATATTCCTGCAGTGCTTTCATTTCATGCTTGTTGTTCATTTGTTGGATCTATTACAATGTAGTGGCAATAAATCATGTCCATTCAACCTTAGAAATGTGCCTCTCTCTCTAGACACTGTTATCACTGGGAAAAACAAAAGCAGACAAAATGATCATAAAATGTCTTGTTCTCCCTGGTGGAAGGGCCTAGAAGGATGGACAGGGGTAGAGCAGTTGAAGTCATCTACCTGGACTTCTGCAAAGTGTTCGACACTGTCTCACATGACATCCTTATCTCTAAATTGGAGACATCAACTTGATAGGTGGACCACTTTGTGGATAAAGAACTGGCTGGATGGCTGCACACAAAGAGTTGTGCTCAATGGCTCAGTGTCTAGCTGGAGACCAGTAATGAGTGGTGTCCCTCATGGATGGGTGTTGGGACCTGTCTTGCTCAACATCCTTGTCGGTGACATAGACAGTGGCATACTCAAGTATACCCTCAGCAAGTTTGCCGATGACACCAAGCTGTGTGGTTTGATTGATACGCTGGAGGGAAGGAATGCCATCCAGAGGGACCTTGACACGCTTGTGAGGTGGGCTGATGCCAAC
>JANRGW010022644.1:0-41253 GCA_024733675.1 Psilopsiagon aymara
GAAGGCCACCAGATTGGTCAGGCAGGATTTCCCCTTAGTGAAGCCATGCTGGCTGTCACCAGCCACCTTGTTGTTTTCCATGTGCCTCAGCATGCCTTCCAGGAGAGTCTGCTCCAAGATTTTACCAGGCACAGAGCTGAGGCTGACTGCTCATCCATTTTCCCCTTCTTGAATATGGGGGTTATATTTCCTTTTTTCCCCTCGTTGGGAACTTCACCCGACTGCCATGACTTTTCAAAGATGATGGACAGTGGCTTAACAACTTCATTTGTCATCTCCTTCAGGACCCATGGATGGATTTTATCAGGTCCCATGGACTTGTGTATGTTCAGGTTCTTAAGATGATCTCGAACCAGATCCTCTCCTACAGTGGGCCCAGGGTCTTCATTCTCACTGTCCCTGCATTTGCCTTCCAAGACTTGGGTGGTGCAGTCAGAGCATTTGCCAGTGAAGTCTGAGGCAAAGAAGTCATGAAGAACCTCAGCCTTCTCCAAATCCAAGGTAGCCAGTGCTCCTATTTCCTTCCAGGGAGGGCATGTATTAGCCCTTGTTTTTCTTTTGGTAGCAACATACCTATAGAATCCCTTCCTGTTATCTTTTACATCTCTAGCCAAGTTTAACTGTAGCTTGGCCTTAGCTTTCCTAACCTGGTCCCTAGCTTCCCGGACAGCATCCCTGTATTCTTCCTAGGCTGCCTGTCCTTGCTTCCACCTTTTAAAAGCCCCTTTTTTCCCCCCTCCATGGATAGATCAGCAACTCCTGATCTATCCATGGAGGTCTCCTGGCCCTCCTGCTGCACTTAGTTTTACAATATATCTTCTGACACTTAAACATTAAGCAGGCATTTGAAGTTGCTGTCACTGGCCAACACAGGTAAGTGAGCAGAATCCTCTTGTGGAGGCACCGTTACACTGGGCTCGCTTGTTTCTGAAGAGATGAGCAGTGAAAAAATAGAAAGCTTTATGTTACCGTGTATTGTTTTGTCTGTGTAGCTACATCTATACTACCATCATTTTCCTGGCACTGTTCCACTTGTAATTGTAAAGAACAGAACTTTCCTGTTAAACGCCAGGAGAGTGTTAACTGAGTAACATGCACCTGTTTCAGTAAAGCCTCATGCTTTTAATATGTTAAAGCACACTGTTTGAGGTTTTCTTGTGAAGATGCTACCTACTTTTTGCACCTACTTATCTAGGTAAGAAGAAAAAAAGAAAATCCCAAATAATATATCTTGCTTATCTTCTGAACTTAAAAAAATTTAAATAACATTAAATAACTAACACTTTTTATAGAAAAATGAGTGATACTACCAGTATATTTAGTTCTCCAAATCTTATTCTTGAGAGTACAGCTAAAACCAAACATCTCCTAATGCGTAATTAGCAATATCATCAGTTAATCATGATCTACAGTCATAAAATTAAAAGGAAAGGTCTTCACTAATTCCAGTATATATAGCACAACAAGCTGTTACTTTAGTTATACCTCTGTAAAATTAAATCTTCTTTGACAATGTCTCCAGATTTTCCTCTGCTGGGATAATGGCAGCATTACTTACCAGAAATAAAACACTTCAGTAAGTTTGCGACAGTTTTGTAGGGAGCACTGTTTCTTAAGTTTATAATGTAGGAAGATGTACAAATTTCCTTATGCAGAGAACTGCAATAATCAGACTGATTGTGTCTTACAGTTTTGTTTCTGATGACAGCGTAGAAGGCATTGGTCTCTTTAGTCTTCCAGGATGTACCTGGCTGTTTAGAGATTGAGAGCAGAAGTAGCAGAAGAGGTGTTGAGACATACAGCTCAATGCTGCTATCTCTTTGGGAAGTTAAGCTTTAGGTTTTCATACAGGTGTAGCATTAGTTTGCAAACCCTTGCTGACAAGACCATACAGTCTTCCCTATTTCTTGATCTCCATGGGTAAGCACTTGATCTGAAGGCTCCTTATTCATTCACATTCATGTTAGCAAAACTGGCACCAGCAGCTCTAGCTTTCATTCCCATTATAGCACTTCAATACTAGTGCTATCAGGGAACACCACACTTCAAAAAAATGACTGATCTGAAAAAATGTATTAACAGGCTAGGTCCTGTTCTGCTCACTGGAGTTGAAGAGAGAAGGGTAAAAAATCATAGTGTTCATCTTCCCAGTATGTTTTTGCTCGCTCTGTTGGGGAACAGGGTAGTTAGTGAATTCAGTCCAGTGTGTTTTACAAACTTTTTTGACTCAACATGATCGTAAAGGTTCACAAGTTAGAGGATATAACTCGATGTGGGGGAAGGAGTACCTAACAGTCTGTTAAAGCCAGTTTGACAGCTCTCACTGAGAAAAACTGTAAAAACACTTGTACCTCCATGAGAGCCCAAAATAGCTATGTTCTGGACACAAGTTGGGAAGCTACTACATTAAAATGCAGACTACATTGGCAATCCTTGGAGATTATTTCAGTATTCATGCATATGGACAGTAATACGCTCATTCAACTAGATACCAATTTGGTTCAGACATCATGAAATGTAAGCAACATTTTTTTAGTTAGCTGCTGCTATAATTTTTGTATACACTTGCAGTTACTCTCAAACAAATAATAGGGCTTGCTTAGTTGCAGCAAGTTTGAGTTCAGGACATGAATCCACTCATTCTTCCCTATACTGAAGCTTTTAGCAGAACTATACCACACCAAGTAATGCACACAGAAAAAATTCTGCTTGATACTTTCCATTAGCTACCTTGACATCTCCCCTACTCCTCTTGTAAATGTATATGAATCTTATAGGCTTACATTAATTTTTGGACTGTCCAGGAATCTTAATTTCTCTCAGCTGCCTGGGGAATTCATCTTTCACAATGCTAGGAGGGTGAAAACTACTAAACCAAAACTAACTCAAACAAAACTCCCACCGCTGACTCCTTATTCTATCATGCACAGCTAGTGAATTGGGTCTGGCAGGGATGGAGTTAACTTTCCTCATATCAGCCCTGATAGTGCTGTGCTTTGTCTTGGTAGCTAGAATGGTGTTGATAACACACCAGTCTTTTGGCTGCCACTCTCTATAGCATTAAGGCTGTCCTCCAGCCCATTCTCCCCCTTCACAAAAGCCAGTAGGCTGGTGGGTGTGCAAGACCTTAAGAGGAAATATAACCAGGACAGCTGATCCAAACTGACTAAAGGGATATTCGATGCCATATGATGTCTGATAAGCAACAGAAGCCAAGAGAAAGGGTCGGGGGGCATTTGTGATTTAGGCATTTGTTTTCTGTAGCAACCACTATGCATTCTCCAGAAGGAGGCCCTACTTCACTGGACATCACCTGCTAATGGAAAGTAGGGAATAAATCTTTGGTTTCCCTTTGCTTCCAGAAGCAGCCTTTGATTTTTCTTTATTAAACTGATCCCAGGAGGGTTTTTTCATCTTATTTTCTCTGCTGCTGTTCTACTCAGGAGAGAGCAGCTTGGTGGGCACCTGTGTCCAGCCAAAGTCAACCCACCACAGCTGGTCAAAAGCTCATTTATTCTTAGTATTAAGGTCACATTAATTATGATGGCTCATTCAATTTTCCAGCATTCTGGCCAGATTATTCTAGAGGTAAAGTCACATGACTGTGGGTTATACCACTCAGACACCTTGTTCTGGAGAACTGAGAGCTCAAACTATTCAACTCACACCGGCTGCAGCAGGATATCCAATGTCAACAGCTATCCACCTAAGCTCAGTTCACAGCAATTTCTGATAAAGGAGCCAGATACACCCACAAAATCCTCAGAACAGGCACTATGTATTTTGCTCTGGCTATAACCTTGCCATCTTATCTAGGGCTGCTCCTTAAGTTGAAATCTTATTGCTAAATATTTACAGGTACATTTACTTGTATCTGTCTTACAGGTGGATTTTATAGTCCATTGTCAAAAATCACAGTATACATTGTGGCAGCATGAAAAAAGATAGCCTGGTAATCATATTGCTAAAGGAATGAACTAAAGATAACAGTGAATCAAATGCATGACCAAATGCTATGGCATGCAGTCAGAGATTGCTTGTTTTCATTCTACAATTAAAAGCTGAATTATATTCACATATCTTTAATTCAATTTTCCTTAGCAACATTTAACTAACATTAACTAAAATTAAGTAACATTAACATTTTGAAGCCATGCATAAAATCCAGATAGATTTTTCTACCCTGAAGTATGGCAATCTGTAAGCCTGGGCTTTGCACTTGCACCCCAGTGTTTGGAGACTCCTGTTTAAAATTACTGAATAGGACGTTATCTTACTGTTGCCTCATGTTTTAGAAAGCACTCTGACATTTGGAAAGGGAAAATAATTCTTCCTACACTTGAAACTGTAAGACAGAATAAACCTGATCATATCTGAGATGCTTAATTAGGTTTTGTCTCAGCCACGTTCACATTTTCTACATTGCTGGGTGATACTGAAGGTACAAATCATCAAGTCTAGAGAACAAAATTTGGGAGACAATTACAAATAATATGATTTTATAAAATAAATTTCATGCTATTAAATGGTCTTACTATAAGGGTTTTATCAATACAGGAACGCGAAACAATGTGACTTAGTTAACTAAAGAGCAGTGAACAATGTTGCACCTATAACACTTATATAAACCATCTGCAGTGCTGTAGACAGTACCCACTGCCATGGACCACATTCTCCTTTCTTCCCTGAGCAAGTCTACAGCCAAGATAGGTGAATTGTAACAGAACTCTGCAACATTTAAGCAACATCTGGCACTTACATCTCCAAAGCAGCACTGCTTACCAAACATCTCACTTGCAGGAAGTGCTAGGATTTTGCTCCACAACACTCAAGAAGATACATTCTCAAAAAATTCACAGCTCCTTACTGTCATTAAAATGAAATCTAAAGTGCCAGCTATCACCCTTCCCTACAGATCACCTCTTTTCACTACGCTGTCACAGAGCTGCGCTAAGGTCAAGCAGTGTCACAGCTGGCTATTGAAAGAGAATATCTGAAGGTCATACCTCCCCCTGCATCATTTTTTTACTTAGTTTGGCAGGCACAGCCCCAGCCCCAGCAATTTGAGTCCAAAGCATTCTGGGCATGCAGTATAGCCCACCTGTGTGCATGTGTGTCTGCACTGCGTGTGAGAGGCAGGGAGAGAGAGAGAAAGGGAGGCATTCTGGCTGCCATAAGAAATACTGAGTTGAACGGTACAGTGTTGTCAGGAGTGGAAGAAAATCTCTACAAGGGTTACTTCTCTGGTTTTGCTTCCACAAGAATTCCTGCATTCTGTTTACAAAGCTACTGGGAGTTATCTCACTGTTGGTATCTACTATTCCTTTCCTTCTCTTGCCTCCTTCAAACACACTTCAAAGAACAGATCGCACTCAAAAATTCTCTTCAGCTGCAATTATGTGGGAAGATACATGGCTTGGATTTTCTTAGTCTTATAAATTATTCAGAAAGGACTCATTTTAATGCACTTAGCTAAAACATTGTACTATTTCGTTCCTAAAAATACGTGGGCTTGAACTAGCACATCAATTCTTTTCATACATCAGAAAAAAAGAGTAGTTTCCTCCAAACAAAAATATCTCAGGACAAACTTATCTCCATGGCAGCAGCTAAAACTTAAGACTTTGGTATCCACCCAATTCTACACATATTCTTTTAGATTTTATCCAATAGCTAATAAGACTAACAATAACAATAAAAGCAGTATATAAATAGATGAGTTGTATGTACAATTTGAAATATACAGGATAACTTCCTAAAAACAAAAAAACCCAAACAAACAAAAAACCAACCAAGCCAATCAACCTGGCAAACTAATGTAATTCTATACTTCTCTATTATTTTTAAAAAGGTATTTTCTATGTAGCATTCATCCTTCTGAAACTATTTCAAAGTACTTTTAATTAAACCAGTACAGAAAAGCAATTATAAATAAAGAAATGTTACAGGCTAAGATTTATATATTAGAATTCCTGTTTAGCATGACACTTTGTAACAATCCTGGTTTACTGGTTTTGGCAGATCTTAAAGTAATAGCACACGGCGTGATTTTCAGACCTAAATCTAGATTTTTTTAATTTGTAAGAGAAGCAGTAGTTGCACTCTACTCTCTCCTTAGACAGTAGAAAAGAAGCCTTGCTTTCCATCAGAGAGATGCTTAGCATCGTCTAAGGATGAAAATATGATTAATTTTGAATTGGTTGCGCTCTAGCTTTCTTACCAAACCAAGCTACCAAAACTGTGTTGGTTCTTTGGCTTCCTTATTACAGTCCAGTACTCAGACTCAAGTCTTCAATTTGTAAGAACAATCAGGTATTAGGCCAGTAACTGAGCATAAAAAATGAGCCTTTTTTTCCTGAAATTACAAAATAACACAAAATGTTGGGAAGGTTGAAAACAAGTGGGTGGGGGTATCAGGCAAATCTATACTAACTTTATCCTGTCTTCTATTATGAAGGAGTTAAATGATTTACTAACATTCTAATAATGGTAGTTTACCTAACAAAAATTTTCTAGGTAGTTTACTGAGAAAAATATGTTTCTCTGTGTAAATGTTGAATTTCTCAAACTGAATGAAGTGAACAGGCTGTTAGGAAGAGGTGCTTTTCAGTGTCAAAATAATTTGGAATTAAAAAAGATCTATTAAGTAATGCAGAAAAGTTTCTTTCTACTTCTTCTCCTCTTTTAGAAAGTAAGCTCTATTAAAACTACTAGAGATTTGTATTGAAAAAAGCAAATGCTGGACATTATCAATAAGAGAGTGACAGTTTCCCCATACAGAGCTTAGAAAAGACTCAGCTGAGAGAGGAAGTCTGAGCTCTCTAGAGAAATGAAAGCCAACTTTCATTATTAAGTAATGGTAAGCAGCCCACAGGTAAACAGCCAACTACTAGCTGCAATGTACGTTCACTAGTGGTAAACCAAGACTTAAGAAGTACAATTGGCTGAGGCTCAATATGTGAGCAGCTGAAGGAAGCTTTTGAAGCTTAGGCATTTTCAGGAGTAATTTGGAAAAAAAAACCCAAAACCAAAATAAGCAAAACCCACTTTACAGCAAATCAAATATAAATTCATGGATACTATTGATTTTCAGCTCTCTCAGACTTATCTAAACTCTGTGGTAAGTAAGGCCTTTTTCCAATAAGGATTTCCATTTGACATTATAATAGGGAGTTTTCAACTGCATTAGTTAAAAAAATATTACACTGAGTTTTATTAAACTTGGCAGCCAGGGTGAACTCCTTAACCTAACACAAACCATGTGCTTGGAGAAAGTAGCTCCTAAATAGAAAACAGTTGCGATTTCTTCGTTTTATTTTGGTTTGGGTTTTTGTTTTGGTTTTTTTTCCTCTTTGTGAGGGGGCATTGGGGCGTTTTTTTGTTTGTTTGTTTCTGTTTTTTGGTTTTTATGGGTCTTTTTGGGGGGGAGGTGTTTGGTTTTATTTTGTTGTGGGGTTTTGTTTGTATTCGTTTTTTTTGGTTTTTAAGTTAGGGATAGGTTGGCATTTTAGTATAATAAAGCTATCTCTGAAAATCTGACTAGTTGATTTCTTCCATTTGGCTGGCATCCACCACTTTTTCTAAAGGCAATGAATGCATAAGTCATGTTGATGCATGATCATATTACTATCCAAGAAAAATTTGAATTCAAGTGCATTTGATAGGTAGTTTTAAAATGGCTTCAGAAATCTGGATATAAATCTAAATGGCTGTGCAAGTTATGTAGTCAACTGACTACCCAGTTAAGTGCTATTCATATGCAAAGTTTAGCACAGTCTGATTTCTACCAATTTGTCTGTTATAGCAGCCACTTGAAAAGAGTATTCATATATCAGATTAAAGAGTCCAGACTTTGGATGGCTGGGAATTTGTTTCCCAATTCAGAATACTTTGCTCAGACAGACTGAAAAACATATTCCTTGTTTCCAAAAAACTTACTCTCTGCAGACAAAGGCTCACTATATTTCAACAATTTCTTTCAAATTGTGTTGAAGTGTTTGTTGAAAGTAACCCATATTCCAGCAGTAAGCAATTAATTGCTGGTTCTAAGGCCTAAGCTCATTAAAGGGGAATCTGAAGCTCTGTACTCCATCACACTAAGTGGAAGTGCTTTGCCAAAAATGGAAATGTTCTACATTTTTGTCATTGTATATCATATATAGTGTGAAAACAAAATCCCTGGTCTGATTCCCACCCATGTTGCCTAAATGTCAATATAGGCACCAAGTGTACATTTTCTTATTTAGGGAAAAACTTCTTTTCCCTTTCAAAGTGTACATCAAAGCAACCACCTCTACTGTTTCATCATTCACGCAAACCTGCCTTGTTTCTAGATTATTGCTTATAAGAGTTTGCAGTAACAAAACATGCCTTGTAAAGAATCTCTTTTCTCCTGATCAGATTGAGGAAGGTGCAAAGAGATTTGTTTTCTCACACAATGCTAACCAATTTTCTGCTGTAATAGAACATCACTCTGTGTGACCCTGAGAATTACATCTAAAATTAAGAACACTTGGCCAGGACCATAAAAAATCAGCATTATGTTTTAACATTTTTCTGATCCATTATCTGAAACACAGAAGTCAAAAAACTTGCTGTTTTTTATACCATTCTGCAGCAATAGCTCCAGCTGTATGGAAATTTTGTCAATGGACCTGGAGGAGTAGCCCTCTTAAACCATTGCCTGCATAAATTATGCTGCTAACATGGTGCCAGCTCCATACATTTAGGAAGAAGTTCTTCGTTGCCCTTAAACAGAGAATCAGCTAGCTTTCTAATGAAGACTGGTTCAGGTTCAGAAAAGACCTTTGTAGATATGTAATCTGACAGCTTGCATAAACATAATCCATAGAACTTCCATACATTAGGTTTCTGCATTGAATTTACTAGAAAAAAAAGACATCATGTTATTATTAACATTGCTACAACTTCTTGAGAAAGTCAATTGCCTAGAAAGTCCATGTGAGCTGTGTGTGTTGAGATTTTTTTCACAGGGAAAGGAAGTAATAGATAAATTTTCATCTGAGCCAATTAAGTGCTTAAGTAAAACCTATTTTTAGGAGAAAGTCATTAATATATTCTGTGATGAATTCTGTCCTTTTTCATCAATCAGCATCCTTCAGGTGCTGTAATTGAGGCAAAAAAGGGGTCCTGCTACTTACCTCCTTTACATATTTGTAGCAGGCAAATAAGAGAACTATTTTGCTCTGTCAAGAATTCTTCCACTTTCTGTTTCTACTTCTCACAAACACTGCAGTAAGAAAAAATAGTAAGCAGGCCAAATTTCCCTCTATTTAAAATGGTTTATCAGGAATGGCTCCCTAGTGGCTGACATAAACCTTTTGGGTTTGCAGACTTGTTACCAAGGTCAGCAGCTGGCTGTTAGCCTCCGAGTTTTTGAGATGATGAAACCCAAAGTCACACGAGTCAGACTCGGAAACTGGCAGCTATAATGCCTAGTGTTTTGCTTAACATCTTGGGAGATTTGCAAAACCAAGCAAAAAAACCCAAGGAAAAGTCTGGGGGAGACAAGTAGTTCCATCACTCCTCTTTCTTTTTGCCTCCCACTATAATTTCTGGACAATCCATGTCACTTTCTATTGCTAAGTTACAATTTGGAGAACTATTTCACCATTAAAAATGGTGAGTCATATTTGCTGAAACAGGACTATAACATAATAGTGACATGCTTTGGGAATAAGTTGACGTAGCATTTAACCCAGCATTTCATGTGGTTTGGGTAGGATAAATAAGGGATAGAAGACAGCCTTTACAGTATTTTAGGCTCCGGATAGTGGATAAAACAGTATTTACAACACTACACATTGCTGGTGGGAAAGGACATGTGTGGTTTAGCTAATGATCCTGACTTCATTCTGTTTAGGAAAGGAGCTTGACTCATCAGTGCAAGACATCCAAGACTGAGATGGTTATGTTTGTTTTAATAGTTACTGCCTATGTAGACTTGCTAGAAGTAATGAGTTTCTCACAGATTTTTAACAAAATTCACAGTATTCTGATGGAGTATTTTGTTAAGTCCATGTAGTAATTGCTTGCAAAAAACAGAGATACCAGACTCACCAACAAATTTTAATTTTAATCTCAGAGGTACAAAGGCTAATTAAATGCTGCTGTGAGACAAGATTCAATTTCAGCCAAGTATCCTTTCAAAACCAACATAGGATGGAAGGCTGCCAAACAAAATGCATGTATTTGGCACCCAAGAAAGGAGGAGGCCCTCCAGGTTAACAATGCAGTAAAACCATACTTGCTCAAAGGAATAGGCTAGAGGATGCAAGAACGATCATATCATTTTTTTCTGTAAGAGCTGACAGGCTACTAAAAAGCACAAGAACCAGTCCTGCTCTAATCAGTTCTTAGCCCCTCTGGTACACATGAAGGCTCTAGCATGTCTTCAAGTTCACTCTGTCCTTCATAGCCCAACTTAACATTAAAACCTGATTTTGGACCATATATTTCTAAAAAGAGAAAAAACCACCAACAAACCAAAACCAGAGCCTGGAAATGAGAACCATAATCCAGGGCTTCTCACAATCATTATTAGATAAGAGTCATGATTTTTGTTGTGCTTTCTTTTGGTAAGAAAACTATTTTTCTTCTTGCTTAATGGCAGTACCAGGCAAGGTGAAAGAAATCTCTGTATTTGCTTACCCTAGTCATTTTGACCTTCCAGGAACTATAGAGATGGATCTGGCCCTGAATCTCTTATTTCTTGATGACACTTTCACTAGCACCCCATTCTAGTGAGGGCAAGCAGCACCAGCAATCTGTATCAGTTTCACTGCTGTTGAGTTGGCAGACTCACATAATCATCGAATCACAGAATAGTTTAGGTTGGAAGGGACCTTCAAAAGTCATCTAGTTCAACCCCCCTGCAATGAGCAGAGACGTCTTCAACTAGATCAAGTTGCCCAGAACCACATCCAGCCTGGCCTTGAATGTCTTCAGGGATGGGGCATCCACCACCTCTCTGGCAAACAGTTCCAGTATTTTACTGTCCTCATTTTAAAGTATCTTCTCCTCACATCCAGCCTGAATCTCTCCTCTTTTAGTTTAAAGTTGTTACCCTTGTCCTATCGCAGCAGGCCCTGCTAAAACGTTTCTCTCCGTCTTTCTTATAGGACCCTTTTAAATAGTGAAAGGCCACAATAAACTCTTCCCAGAGCCTTCTCCAGGCTGTACAACCCCAACTCTCTCAGCCTTTCAATTCTCTTCCCCACTGACGGCCACAATGTATGTCCTGGTTTGGTGTGCACTTCAGGATTTGCTGGTGTGCTTGGCTTCATGCATTTGCTGTCTGTTCTCACCACAGGAGGTAAGTAAGACTAGGAAGATGTAGGGTTCTTACAGTTATGAAGTTCTGAGGGGGGTGGACCTCACTATCACCATGGTAGAAGACAACCCTGCATTCAGCAGGGCTCACCCTGGTTTGCCATGAGCCATTAAATAACCTCAGAGCAGGTGTATTACACCAGGTTCACTTTAACACACCACCTGAGCCATTTGGACTGGTGCATTTCTTGGATGAATGTTCTAATTTTAAACCACTTGACTGTGAAAGCATCCAAGTGACGTTACCTTTTCACTTACACAGTATTCAGATGGAGCAGGCTCTGGATTTTAGTGCTGATTGTATTTAAGTCTTATTTTAAATGCAATAAAGAGCTAAAGCATATAGCCATGGATTCTCAAAAAAACCCCTAAAATTTCAACCCTCTGGTTCAAGTGAGCTCAATTCTAAGGGAATAAGGATTTCTCTTCTTTTTCCCAGGTTTGTGTAAATGAAATATAATCACTAATTATGAATAAGTATAAACAATTTCATTAGCAAAGGACATTAACACTTATTTGATTTTTTCTTTTTTTGTTTTTTTGGTTTTTTTTTTTAACATTTTGGGCCTATGCGCAAGTTTATCATGACTTTTCTGTCACTGAACTGTGCAGGGGATTGCCCTTCTGAGCTCTCTTGTGGATCATGCGACTCAGGCAAGGCAAAGCAGAATTGGTCCTGAGACATGTAGAGGTAAGGGAGGTGTCTAGAAGAAGAAAAAAACCCCTTTCATCCTCTGAAGTTATGAGTGAACAGCACTAGGCAGAAGGGGGTTTATTTCATGCATTCTTTTACTACTTTTAAAAATTTCATGCATTTCTTCAAAAGCACAGTTACACAATACTAAATACTGTAAATCATGTGTGTTTAACAAGTGATAAAAAGAACCAAGAGGTCCTATAGACAAATTAGACTGGAATTGTTTGAAGAGAAGTTCACAGCACTTTTTAAATACCTCACTGGTTAAAAAATAAATCTTCTATTAGGTTCAAAGGAAAAAGACATCTGAGAAGTTGATTAGTTCTACATGGAGTACTAATCAACTTTGACACTATGCAATTGTTTATGATACATGACAAAACAAGATTCTATTTTCAACAAAAAACGTGTATCATTTAAGCTCACATAAACAACTAAATGGCGAATGGAAGTGTGCTAAGAATGTGACTGCTGGTAATAACAGATAACACTGCTTATTTGAGTTTATTTGAAACCAACCTGGATGGAAATATTTTAGAAATATTGCCTAACAAGCCTGCTGTTAATCTTGGAAAAAACACTGTAAAAATATACTGCCATGTCAGATAAAGAAATACACAATTTTCTTTTTGTATGCTATGATACAAGAAAGTTTGCAGAAAATCTGTCATCTGTGGGGATATTTCTTCTCACCCTTACAAAAAAGAGGTTTATTTCAATCTACTTAAACATCTATGATGTAAACAGAGAATAATGATCTTTCCTCTGCTAGCTCTTTAAATAGCAGCAATTTAAATATTGTGTACTCAATGTTAAATATCTGTGCTGCTTCTTTAGCATCTGAATTCCTCCAAGTCATATGATGCATTTCCCCAGAGAAGTAAAATTATCTGCATTTCTCTGAGAGGGAAATGAGACTGAGACACGTAAGTACGTAGTTCTGCTGAGAATCAAGCCTCAGTCTCCTGAGTTCAAGTCTAATGTGTTAATCACTGCACAGCAATTGAAAACACTATAGCATACACAACATAATTTCTATCTAAGAGCAACGTAAGGTTAAAAAAACCAACCATCATCAGCACTGTCTCAAAATACTGCACTATGTTAATTTGCATATCAACATTCTCTATGCTTGTGGACTTAAGGCCTTCAGAAAAGGGCCATCAAAAAAGGCTAGTATGCTTATTTAAACTCCTACTGGCATCCTTCCTGGTTAAAGAAATAAAAGCAGGTGACAATCTTTGGCCAACCCAAAGAATCTGCATAAATCATATCAAGTAAAGTCTACAAATTATTATTAAATTTGATTATCTCCAACACATTTTCCCACTTAACATATTGCATTGCAAGTGTATCTCTGTAATTTGACATTTTAACAGTAGGAATTTCAAGATGTCTTGGTTGATTATCTTAGTATTAGCTACTGTTCGAAGATACTCCTGAAGACTACTGTTCCATGAAGAAATCCAGGGTTATAATTTTTAATTGCTGTTATAAGGAGGCTCATAATATACTGTTTCACACTGTGTCCTAAGTGTGTGTCCTAACCATATGTTCTAAGACAGAAGCACAAAGTCAATGCTGACATATTCCTAGAAATGTCCTGCACATAGAAAAAGCAGGGATACTAGAAAGAATCAGAAATTCTTCAAGATTTTTCTCAGCTGGAACTAGGTCACTGGATGATAGCTCTTGATTAACACTTAAAAGCTTAAAATAGCCTCTACTATTTTTTCCCTAAATCTCAAAGATAATTCTGGAATAGCAAGTGGTGGCACTGCAGGAAGAAATCACACTTTTTTGTATTTTGACTTCTAGCAGCCTTAAAAAAAAAAGCAACATCATCTCATTGTACCTCACATAAGAAGACTGAACCATACCCGACGATTCTTGCCTCCTTTCTGAATTGAAAAACTGAACTGGATCTCACCAGTCTGCACTGTTACACATGGTAACCTCCAACTCTACTTAAAATGCTATTAGATTATCATGTAAGCACGATATTTAAACAGTGTTGATATAATTGCTATTTCTTGTACAGCAGCCAGCAAGCTCTATCTTACTGGGCAGTAGAGAGATATGCCTTTTGTTCTCAGGCATCTTGTTCTCCAGTAGCAAGTGGATATCCCAAAGGCAAGAATAAAGAGGGTATGGTTTAGAATATGGATGTGGTGCTGCACATCTGTATATGGATGAATATATAGAATATATGTTAGAATATATGAATTATATAACCTTTAATTAATGGTTGAATTTTTCCAAGGACATATGTTTGAATTCTTTTTCCTAGACATGTTCCACACATCTCAATTTAATTTAATTTCCTATAGTAGCTTCAGCCAAAACATACAGGTGAGAATGTGGAAGAATATGTTCATCTATTTTTTTTTAGTTTAACAGGATTAAGTGAAACAAATGTTTCTCTCAATCCCCTCATGGAATTTATCTGCCACATAGCTCATGGATGACTAAAATTTAACTTGAAATGTTTGTGGCTCTTACTATTCAAGCCACACCTCACAAACAGCTGCAAAACTGAAATATGGGCCATGCCTTCTGTGTACTTAGAATCTATAAGCAATGCTAACTGAGATCATGGGGGATTTAGAACATTCTCTTCCTGTGACACAGATATTTTTCAGATCTTCAGGGCTAAAATACTGTTTTTATCAAAAGTAGGTGTGTTTGTGTTGACAGAACATAAAGAAGAAACTTGAATAGTAGAACAATTCACTGTTGAAATCCCTCAAGCAGTCTGCTGTGTATGATCACAGGATATTCAAGGACTGCTCCTAACCCAGTTAACAAACTGCACATGAAGAATATGCACTGCCTGTATAGAATAATAAAGGGATACATCAATATTGACCTATGAAACTTGGTTGTTACATTGACCATGTCTGTTTGTGTCCTTGTTCAGCACTCCCTTTATACTTTTTCCCCACGGTGTGCTAGCAAAGCAAGAAAAATTCCTTGAAGTTTCTAATGCTATTTTTGACATCTATTAACTGTCTTATTGCATTAATGGATGCAATAGGTGTAAAAATATTTGCCACATAGTAAAATCTGGTCTAATCTAATCAACTGATCTAATCCGCACAACTATTGATTTTAAAGGACTTTGGTTTATACCACAATTTTGTGGTGTATTTGGACAACAAACAGGGTTTCTGAGCTTCCCTTTTCTGGCTTTACAAAGTCTTTGTTCCTTTTAGATAGTCAGAAAGCTTGAAACTGTAATATAAAAACCTCTCCCTCCCCCCATACATACTTTGCAAAACCTCAACAGCCAAGAGGTGTTTCCAGGTTGCTTCAAAATACAGCTTGACGGAATGTCCAAGTAAAGGAAGGCTCATTTAAGGGTGTCAAACATTTAGAAATGCGGCATAAAGTAATTTGAGCTGCTGATTTTCCAGCAGTTCATATGACATCTACAGGGTAGTATATTTAAAATAGTATGAATGAATGTTCTGTTCTTTCCTGAACTTCAGGTTAACATGAAGAAAGTTGCAGAGTTCTGCTGAGGTCCTCAAACACAGGTAATTTTTAACCGTTACTGTTCCTTAAAGAAACAATTTGTAATAATCTGGGAAGAGTCTGAAGTCCATATGAGACAGTCATACAGGCATATTACTAGGGGATTGTATTGGAAAGTTTCATTTACAGGATATTTCCAGCCATTTGACATCTCTGGTGAGGACACACTATGCTTCATAGTGCAAACCTGCTCTCTAGCGGCAAAAAATTACCACCCCAATTTTACAGAAAAATTCTTATGTTATGAAGTAAATTCATTGTTCTTCTGCAAGTGTAGGTAATAAGAAAAAAACCCACCTTAATTAATTAAGTAAAAATTTGAGTGACTGAAGCTACAAGTATGTAACTGTTTAGATCTGATAATTCTAGTGATAATTCTATCAACAATTCCTCAGGCAGTACTGGATCAATGTTTTGTAGCATAGACTTAAAATATATTTGAGGTAAGCTGGGTAATCATAAGAAGAGATCTAACGAAAAAAAAAGAACATTTACTGCTGATGTGAACTGTGCAGGGTTTTATCACGTTCGAATCAGCAAGCTTGAAAGCTTGCAAGACTGGGATATCAACTCTTTATGCACATGCATGTTATTACTTGTCAGTAATATTTCTTTCCCTTTAACCTAGAAAACTAACCATAGAAATAGGAGATAGCAATGTTATTAAATCATTCTAATAATTTCCCTGTTACATCTTTCCTTGCATAACTTTCTAAAAGAGACTTCATGAAAGACTGGGAAGAAATATTGCACAATTGAATTTACAGTCTATTCATTTCACTTTGGAGACTTGTAAACCACATTTTTAGCTCCTGAAATCATGATTGTGTTTAGATTAGGCTGAATAGAACAACTCATTCTAGCTTTCAGCTACTTCATTCTTCATTTTAGTAATTCACACATAAGCGGGTGTTCGCTTATGAACATTAGTAGATTAAACTACAGAGAATAGCTAAATTGGCCATTAGCCCCTTGTGTCAGTACTTGGCTGAAAATTGTACATGGGTTGAGGTGTGAACTGCCAGTTTCCAGTCCAGGAAGTAAAAGTTAACTGAAACTGGTTATTTTAACATGCAGAAGTTCAGCAGCACTTACACGTGCATTCTCAACCAAGGGCACAGCAAGGAGTGTGCTGACCAGTTCTCTACAGCCTCCGACATACCTGGCACTTACAAATATGTTACTAACAAATATATTGCCAGGATAAAATTGAGTTTTATGAAGATTTAAGAGGATTTAAGTGACTTAAGAAATATTTTGAGTTCTCCTTATGCCAATGCATTTGTATGATACTTGGTGGAATTCGGTAAAAGATTAAGAAGAGGGGAAAAAGAGTGGATTAACACACAAAATGAGGTTACACTTCATGAAAAACAGATCCTACTTAAAGAGTACGCTGACTTTCTTAACTGCCAGCCTTCAAACCTGAGAAGATCATAGAATCATAGAATAGTTAGGGTTGGAAAGGACCTTAAGAACTTCAAGCTCCAGCCTCCTGCCATGGGCAGAGATACCTCACACTAAACCACATCACCCAAGGCTCTGTCCAACCTGGCCTTAAACACTGCCAGGGATGGAGCATTCACAACTCCCTTGGGCAACCCATTCCAGTGTCTCACCACCCTCACAGTAAAGAACTTCCTCCGTATGTCAAATCTAAACTTACCCTGTTTAAGATTTAACCCGTTACCCTTTGTCCTATCATTACAGTCCCTACTGAAGAGGCTCTCTCCACTGCAGCGGAGGTTTTTATCAGTTGAAGTCCTAACTCTGGATTTTCAAGACAGAAGCTCACTTGGATGTGCAAATGCACACAGCTGCATACCCTGTGCACTTGCCAGTCAAGAGCATCTATAAATAGCTAATCCTTTAGCACTTTCCCCTGAAATGTTTTTGAACTGCAGTAGTGCACAAAAATTCCTCACTGTGCATTGGCTCTTCTTATACTGTAACTAGGCAACAGTCCTATCTAAAATCCAGCTGATCCTTGCCCCAAACTGCTAGCAATCTGAGGGGCTGAATATAATTAAAAGAGTGTGGGAGACAGGGAGACTGATCTGCATAAGGGAAGCCTTCACAATGCAGCAGCTGCCTAACTTGCAAAAATGTTCTATGCTGGCACAATGCAGAGGATGATCTGCCGTGGCATTTAGAGAGGGCAACAAGGTTGTTCTGTGTTTGTATAAAGCTGCCTGCATTTTGCAGTACTTGCAGATTCCTGTTATAACCAGGTTACTGTACAACTCAATCAAAGCTCTGCGTGAAGGAGACAAATATTTTGTTTTGTTTGCAGAAAAAATAGTAGTTATGGGAGTGCCTGGTGAAGCAAGACCTCCAGTTCTGTAAGAACAGGACACCTTGTTGCTCTGTCCCAGACATAGCTCAGATGAGCACTTCAGAAGCTTCTATTAGTATTTCTACTGAGAGTATTACTCTACAGCAAGAAAAAAAATATATGCAGTACTAAATTAAAACTTAGCTTGGCTCAAGATTATGGTACAATGTCAAGGGATACCATTTCCACTTAATTCAACTTAAATCAGCCAGGGAGCAGCAGAAATATTTACATCAAGACTGATGTCAAATTTGAAAACACAAGTTTTTTAGGGAAAACAATTAAGATTATTTTCTATGGAGTCAGGACTATGAAACAAACATATTGGATAACTTACCTGGATTTTCCAATTGGACTACTCAGGACAATTAATGTGATAAGCAAATAAGTGTACCTGCTGCTCCCTGGCTGATCTGTATATATAGATGTGGTAAGTGTAGAAGGAAATCTCACTTTGCTCTCATAAGGTGACTATATAGCTCAATTCCAAATGACACAACACTACTTTTTTTTAAGCAAGGGTTGTTGCATCTACTCACACACACTGATAGGGGGCTACTACTACTTTACATTGTTCCTTTTGCATGATATTGTTTAAAAGCACTCAAATAACCATAAAAGATATATGTAACCATAAAAGACTGTCCCCAGCTAAACCAGTCCAGAGTTAACACATTGTTAAGTCACTCCTTCACAGCTGTAGTTTCAGATAATTATGAAATCATTACTGATACAACCTCATGCTTTTAGGAAGCATTGCATCAGACTTACTTGCACCATTTCTAAAAGACTTATGAAAACAGAGGCAAAGAAGTGTTGCTCAGCACATGACTAACTGCAGAAATTGCTCAAAGCATCCTTGGCTAATGATATGCAGAAGGTCAAAAAGTAATTAGTGTGCTGGAAGGTATATATATGCAAACTGAGCTTTTATCTTGGGAGCAAACTGTCATAAGACATTTGTATTAAACCTGTGAGGGTGACGCATGATCATCAAAAAGCAGAAAAAAATGAAGACTGCAGGAGGGAGGGAAGGTCTTGTGGTTAAGATAACATGCCTCACAGCAGGAGTCAGGAATGAATTACTAGACACAGGAAGAATGTAGGGCAGCATGTCAGATACACAAATGATATTTTTCCAATGAAATGCTGCCAGCATTTAATCCTTTCTGGCTTGCCTTTCTTCAGTTCTTTTTATTCTTTAAATGTTTACTGTCTTAGTCAGAAAATATAAAGTATCTTTCATAAGAATGCAAAACTGATTTGACACAAAAACTGAGCATGAATTTAGATGATAGCTTGATTTTCATTCTGATCCCTGCTCATTAGTAAAACATATTTGGCAACTGCAATTTTTCCCCCCACTATTCCACACCCAAATAATTTTTTAACTAATTCCTTAACTTTAATGTGGATCAATAGTGCCAAAAGGAAAAATAACACAAGTCCACTGCTCCTGCCCCCTCCAAAAACAACAGCAATAAAACTCAAGGAAAATCTTTAGTTTATGTGAAATTTAAACGTGTTAAAAAGTTAAGAAGTGTTTGTGGGCCAACTGCTATGACTTGAATACACTAAAATTAAAACAGGTAATGAATGAATTATTCTTCACATATTAAGCTCTCCCTTCAAAAGTCTATTTCCTTGCAACCTCAGCATAAAGGGTGTTTGCAACATTGGTGGATCTTTCCATTTCAGCACCCTGCAGCCCCTCTTAGAAATCACCTGGAGAGGACCACCTTTCTACTGCTTGTGTGTTCTCACTCAGCACCTATACCCACAGTGTCTAACACCCTGCTATCACTTAAAGCAGCATGGCTAACATCTGCCATCTGTTGTTTGTACTCTCATCCTTCCCCCAGGGAGGAAACGTGCCATGAAGAGTTTTGTTTTCAAAGGATTTGCTTTTGTTGTTGGGTTGGGCTGGGTTTTGAGGCTAGGGTTTTGTGGGTTTTTTTCTTACTTATTTTGTTTTGTTTTATTTTGTAGCAGATGTGCAAAATTAACTCATCCAAGCTTTGGCCCACAAAAAGGGAAATTCATTCAGTCTCGGCCTGACAAACATTGCCAAGTCAGCAATGTTCCCTTTGTGGGCGGCAGAACACACCTCAGAAGCCCCCTGAGCACAACTGCAGTATTACCCTGTGGGTGGGAGATTGTCTTAACCCCACCCATGGAAGCATCAGAGATCAAACCCCAGTGCCCTGAGTTTCATGTGGAAATCCAGAGACACAATTATCTCAGTATTACAAGTTCTTCCTGACACCGCACCAAGCAGTGTCATATTCAATTTCTGAGAAGTAATAAGGTTAAGATCTATGCACAGTGTTTGCAGTAGACTAATTTTGTGACATCTGTAACTTTGTTCTACTGAACTTACTTACAGAGGAAATATACTTAATCAGAGCTGTCATCTAGAAAGATTAACATCTAGCGATGAGGGCCTGTATGGTGTCCTGTACCTTCTCCTACACTGTTTTGTGTTCTGTGGGTTTTGATGTGCCTTTTTTTTCTTTTAAACAAACAAACAACAAGAAGTCAAAACAGAGCCAGCCCATATCATTCAGACCACTGGTACCATTTTCACATTTTTTCTCATCAATGTGATTATTATATTTAACCTATTAGTCCTCCCAAAGAGCAAACACCATAAAAAAAGATAAATATATGTCTGAAAGAAGTTGCATCAGCTGACTAATGATCAACACCGCAGTACAGATTCTCGAAACGAAAAACTAACATAACTGTGTCATCTGAAAGCTACATAACTAATATAACTACAAAAAGAAGAGGTGCTAAGAATGAATAATGCACTGTTTTTCCCATGCGATATCACTGAATAGACTTGAGAAAAGTTTGTCAGTATTACCGTTTCCTTCTACCCATTGATATATTCACTAGGGACCAGCTCAATAATATTAACCTATCCTATGCAAGTTGCACATACTTTAAAAATAATTTAATTGCAATAAGACCACCTCCACATCAGACCCACACTGATACCTCCCTGGTCCTACTGTTTATTTGCAGCGCATAACTGTTGCATACAGGAGCCTTTTAGGGTTGGCCGATCACCTTGCTTTGCCGGATGAAAGGCCTTTCAAGACTTTCAGGGACTGCAACATAACCATTCCTTCGAACAGCTGCTGAAGCATCTGTGTGGGCAAGCCTTTCTTACAGCTCTGAGGTGAACAAATCAAGAATTAAGAAAATATTTTCCAGCTATCCTATCTGGCCTTCTTGCTGCAGTTTTCTAACACACACACATAAACACACACACACACACACTCACACACACAAACAAACAAGTACACACACACACAGAAATCCTCAGATCTTTCCTGAAGTCTGGCATAAATGTGTAAGGTAAGCATAGTAGTCTCTGTTATTTTTACTTTCCTACAGCACTATTCCATGAACTATAGCATGAAGTAGCTTCAGTGTATTGCCTCTCGCTGGCAGCAGATGTCTCCTTGTGCCCATCACTTCGCATTTGTAAAAAGGCTAGCAGATGCAAAATTAAAAGAACATCTGCTGAACAGCAGACTTTTTTTTACTTCACTTATTCCCACAAGTGTCTAGGAATATGTAAAATATGTGGCTTCTATGTTTTTGTAAATGCAAGAGCAAAAGATCAAGAGAAAATATCAAAATTTTGTGAATCTTAATTCAGTTTATACTTTCAAACAAAGAAATTTAGGCTGATTATTCTTAGTTAAATAAGAATAATCAGCCAGTTTAAGACAAAATCATTAGGCAGTCCATAAGCATGCTCCACGGAGATTTCTTGTCTGGGACTTAAACGTATTTCCTAACACAGAAATTGTTTTATGTAATTGGGCACCTAAATACTCATTTTCAGAGCCTGGTTTTGACAGGTTAGAGACCTATATCAGAATGCAAGTAAAATAATTGGATTTTTTTTTTTTTTATTATTTTATATCTTGTACTTGACCTTACATTTCGGAGGGCAGCAGAATCAATTTCTCAGTGTGCACAACTTTAAGTAAGCATAAATTCACAGCTTTAGATACTAGAACATTACAGCTCCTCTAAGCTAATGGGAGCAGGAGTAATCCTCTTGAATCAGTTACAGCAGACAGCCACTGTTAGCTGCCAGAGCTACTTCAGTGGAGTTACAGAAATTACACTACTCATCAAGAATTTCTTTGGTGGTGGGGTCTCAAGATCTAACCCACAATGATATTCTTTCAAACCCTGCAGTAGTTAAGACTTCTGTAGTCTTCGGGCCAACAATCTGGTACAGAAGCTTTGCACATATGAGGCAATACAAGTGTGGTTAAAAGGGAGAAAAACGCCTTGTTTCTGTAGCTAGCCACACATGCCCAATTTTGGATAAATTTTTAACAGAAAAATCACTAGGAAAATGTACTGTAATTTTGCAAGTGCTTTTTACACATTTGTTTCTCCATATGGAATAATGAAATGTGTCTGGGAATGCTGGTACCACAACTCCAAATTCTTATTGTCTCACTTACTTCCTGATGAGATCCATACACAAAAAGCCTTGAAATATGAATTGACTGTAAAAACTTCTGTTGCACAAGACATCCATTTCACGATAAGATTGTTGGGCAATTTAACAATATATAATTCTCATTTCACCAGCTGTGCTTTGAGCTAAAGAAAACGGGTAACTTTACAGCATCACAAAACTGAACACAGAAATCCTAGGAACTACTGAATTAGAAATGCTGCAGAATCTACCTAATGGTTTCCTTTTCTTTCCATATAAACACAGACATGACCCAAAAATCAGACCAAGACTTTTTACCTCCCAGATACAAAGGAACCAAGATTTGCTTAGAGGTACATCTAAAGGTTCTCATTTTTTTTATTATTTTTTTTTTCCTTAGACAAAAATTAAATGTGTTATAACTGAAAAAGCCAGCAAACCTACCAGGACAGAAAAAGATTGGATTACTTCCTGGGTTTGACATGAACCATCAGAGCTGATAAAAGTTAATCAGCTTCTTTGAACAGAAATGTAGCAAAAAGTTTCTTTTTCAAGAATGAAGCATTTATGAGACTTTCCTCCAGATTTCACCCACTCCCCTAATGAATCAAGTATTTGTATTTGCATCAGTCAGTGGCCTCTGTTACTCACACTTGTCAGAGAAAGTAAGCTCTCATCTCACATTCTCCTCCATTTGATAGCTGTCTAGGAAGTCAACATGCTTGTCCTTTCCTGTCTCCTGGGAAAACAAACCAGAATCTTTAGAGAGTTGTTCCATTGTATTACTATGTTTAAGCAAAGACCAACTGATTTTAAGCTGCTTTATCATCTTACACGTCGATTAAGACAAGTGCCATGGTTTAAAATAATCAGTCAGAATATACCCCAGTAGTACGGAAACAAAAATCACAAAGAGGAAATTGCAACTGAAAACTGGCTTGCTTGTTTCCCAAGCCAAAATGGCACAAGCTAGGCAAGCCCTAGTCCACTGCGTTTCTCAGAAGACTTTTAAGACATCAGCTGTCCTACTTACAATATGAATTCTAAAGTGAAACAATGGTATAAATGGGAATTTTTATTTACAATAGCCTATCATTATAGCTGCAAACTTGCAGCCATTTCCTTCAAGAGGAGGGAAAAATACTATCAGGATAATCAGGGACAATTAGCAGAATATTCAGATGAAGCATAAGCTAAGTTGTGCCAGTTTTTTTCACTTGAAGCTTCGTGCTAGCTTCAGCAGCTGACGTAAACACGGTGCAGCAGACTTGTCCTCCAGGGCAAACATCTTACAGAAGCAAAGCTACAAAACCAGGAAGTGCTTCATGATGCACTGGGAAATTCTGAAAATCCTCAAAACCCAACTTGCACATTACTTTGCTTCCAGCAGACTTTCACTTAGATTTTCAGAGGTCTTGGAAGGATCGGAATCTGTCTTGAAAAGCCACCAATATTCTCTCATTGACAAGGACTCCACTGTTACCTCAATTCCCTGTTTAATCCTACAGTTCAGGTCCCTCTGACAGGCACACTTAAATGAATTTGTTGTGCGGGAAAAGTATGTGGTGGTGTTCTCAGTCACTATATATCCTGGCATTATTATTTTATCCATTTATTTTATCTTTTAGATGTTAACTGCTTACAGTTAGTCAGTTTTGTGAAACATCTGGGGTTAATATGGATGCTTAATAATGGAGAAGATAGTCTGTATTCCACTAGCCTGCTATGAAACACAGTTGAATAAGGAACCAAGCTTTTACTCAGGCCTTACTTAGGTAAAATCATACAGTTTAAGAGCCAGGTAAGAATTTCAGAGCTTGAAAGACCATTGCTTTATCAATTAAAAAATGTTTTAAGCCACATCTGGTCTGAATTTGTAGCAGTTATGTTGCAACTCTCTGAGTAGCAAACATATGCAAGGTGTTGCCTGCCAGACTTGACTAGCTTTGCCAACACATGCACACATTTTACCTATAACCACAAAGAATTTCAACTCGTGCTCTGGTATGTGTAACATGGATCTGTAAACAATTTGGTGCCTTTCTGTGCCTCAGTAAATCAGCAAGAATGATGAGTTGCCAAATGACTAATTTGTGTTTTTCTGGCTGAAATTTTGTTGCTTCTTTTACATACAGTTTTTCAAATATACTTTCAAGGGAGCAAACTCCATGCTGAAAAGCATGTATTAAATGCTGAAGTTACCATAACTTTTCAAACTTCCCTCCGACAACATCATCTGAAGTCTCTTGTTTCTAAACTAAAGTGTGCTGTTAAGAGTTTCACAATCACATGCTGCAGACTACAGTTACCATTATAATGCAGAACCACATGAACAGGAAAGGAGCTAAACTGAAGAAAAAACAGAAAAAGCCCCACCAGCATCTGTAGAAGGTGTCACAGAGTCAATGAATTCATTAGTAATCAATGCTTGCTACAGCCAGCACAATGGAATTTCTGAGAACGCTGAATATTCTGCAGACCTTAGTGAAGAAACCCAGTCATTAAAGAGGAAAAACAAAGATTATGTACTTGTAGACAGCTCAAACTGCTCTCAAAGCTCCTGGAATTGGTTTCTGAAGATTTACAGCTGGCTTAAAACTGAAATAAACTTTCAGCCTTAGAATGCTAAGGCAGCATGCACACTAAGATACTTTTATGCCCCGTAGTGTTACACAGATGTAAGAACCTACCAGAAACTAAGTCACATGCACTACAATAGAAATATGACCAAGAGATGCTTTTGCTTTCAACAAAATCTGCAACTATCTGCTGTCATTCCATTTTCCCTTATGCCAACAAAAACAAGCACTGCACAGAGCACAACTTTATCCCAGTCATGATCTGAGTTCTGTATTCTTTCTCTGCAGACCTGAAAGAGTTCAATAGTTCCTTTCTGCCTTTAATCAGAAAGATCTATTGACAAATAACTGCAGAAGAATGAGGAAAATAATCTCTCCTTAATTTTTAAATATGATCTGTTACCTGAATGGATGAAACATGCATCCAAATTCAATACTAGGAACTGGGTTTGTGATACTTGATCCAAAGCAAAATCATTGAAGCTGGTGCTAGAAGACAGGTATCTATTGCATTTCTGTGTATCAAGAGAATAAAACTGTCATTTTAATCTTAAAAAAGAAGCTTTCACAAGGTTCACTACATCTGGATCACATGCTAAACCTGAAATTTTGGTGAGCACTTATAGTCACAGTCCAGTGCAGAGGAGAGCTTCTCTCTGATACTGACACAGCCTTTCACAGGGTCTGCTGAAGGGGGCCTATAGGGATGGTGGGGGGGGACTCTTCATTAGGGACTGCAGTGATAGGACAAGGGGTAAGGGTTCAGACTTAAACAGGAGAAGTTTAGATTGGATATGAGGAAGAAATTCTTTACTGTAAGGATGGTGAGGCTACTGGAATGGGTTTCCCAGGGAAGTTGTGAGTGCTCCATCTCTGGCAGCGTTCAAGGCCGGGTTAACAGAGCCTTGGGTGACATGGTTTAGTGGGAGGTGTTCCTGCCCATGGCACGGGGGTTGGAACTAGCTGATCTTAAGGTCCTTTCCAACCCAAACTATTCTATGATCCTATGAAGATCTCCTGTGAAACTGAAGTAGGATGTAGACACTCGCCTGTAACATCATTACTGTGTAACTGCCTAATCATCTGCCTATTCTTTGCAGACAAATAAAATCTACAATGCACATTGTACCATTTTCAAAAAACAGGCTGAATTATCTTACTTCAAAGGATTCCAATATCTGACTAGAACAACCAAATTTTCATCTCCACTTAGGACTCAAAGCATACTGGTACCCCCCACAGCATTAAATGGGCAGCTTCATGCTTGTTTACTTTTTCTAATGGATCCTTTTTTTTGAGGCATGCAATTGCAACTATGTGAAGTTTTCCTTAGTCATCACAGAACTGGGCCTATCTGCTGCCAATTCCATTTTAAGACAGTTCTGTTACGTATTGGAAATTTTGGTGCTTAGCCCAGTGCTGCCAAGCTCACCTGGTCAATAGGACTGAAAAGAAGTGTAAGCATGAGACAGACTGCTGTGCCTACATCTATCTTTGTGCTAAGTTAGCTTTTTGTTCCAGAGGTCCACCATTGGCTGAATATGCTTTAAAAAGAGAACCCTGGCCACTCATACACAAGTTACAACCGTCATTGACTCCAAAGAGTCGAGGTCAAATTCAGGCCCACTGTATGCAGTAAAACACCATGTCATTTCAACTTCATGCCACTTTGGCACAACAGGTGTTCAGGGTGCCATGATTAAGTTTGGAATAGCTAGAATGCACTGCTCCTCTCACCAGCAGGTATCCTTACTCACAAAGCTTGCGTGAAAGGTTGCAATTTCCAGACCTTCCCCAGGCAGATCTATGACAGGATTCTTCTGGTAAAGTTAATTCAGAGTAATTTACTACAGAACTAGAATTAAACACATTTCCAAGATGCAGTGGTGCATGGCTTGAGATAACGCTAAATTTATCCTGTGCTCCACTTGTCTAGTGAAGAGTTTTGCCTCTGCATATCAGGTAGATTATGGAACTCGATATTCAAGTTCTTCTTGGCACTTGCACAGTACTCTTGCAACATCTTTCTGCTTCCCACTAGGAGCTGAGACACAATTTTGGGTATTAGTATTGAAATTCCAACTGACTTTGGACATTTTTGTGCTTACTGCCAGCATCATCTTGATTTAGCATCAGGGTTCAAGATAACAAAAACTAAAAAAAGCTAACTGGTACTATCCAGCTATTCTCCCTGCCAGTATAGGATTACATTCTCAACACTTCATTTACTTTTTGTTTTTTGAGGATAACCACAGAACCAACAAGTTATAAATAGGCACACTGCAAACACAGAAATACAAGCTAAGCTTTCACCACCCAGAACACCAAATCATAGAATGGTTAGGGTTGGAAGGGACCTTAAGATCAGCTAGTTCCAAGCCCTCTGACATGGGCAGGGACACTTCACATTAAAACATGTTGCCAAGGCCCTGTCCAACCTGACCTTGAACACTGCCATGCATGAAGCATTTACCACTCCTTTCAGTAACCCATTCCAGTGCCTCACCACACTCACAGTAAAGAACTTCCTCCCTTTATCCAATCTAAACTTCTTCTATTTAAGTTTGAACCCATTACCCCTTGTCCTATCACTACAGTCCCTAATGAAGAGTCCCTCCCCACTATCCCTACAGGCCCCCTTCAGATATTGGAAGGCTGCTATGAGATCTCCACACAACCTTCTCTTCTCCAGGCTGAACAGCCCCAACTTTCTCATCCTGTCTTCATGCGGGGGGTAATTCAATCCCGCTTGTGGGACTCTTTGGATTCTCCACATCCAAGGTAGCCAGTGCTCCCGTTTCCTTCCAGAGCAGGCCTGTATTATCCCTAGTTTTCTTTTGGTAGCAACATACCTATAGAAGCCCTTCCTGATATCCTTGACATCCCTGACCAGACTCATTTTCAACTTGGCCTTAGCTTTCCTGATCTGATCCTTAGCTTCCTGGACAATGTCCCTGTATTCCTCACAGGCTGCGTGACCCTGCTTCCACCTCGTATAAGCTTTCTTTTCCCTCCTGAGCTTTCTCATCAGTTCCTCATCTATTCCTGGAGGCCTACTGGGCTTCCTGCCCATTGTCTTCTGTCAGGATGCAACACTCCTGAGCTTGGAGCAGGTGATCCTTGAGTATCAACCAGCATTCTTGGGCCCCCTTCCCTCTAGGGCTTCATCTCATGGAACCTTACTGAGCAGGTTCCTGAAGAAGCCAAAGTCTGCTCTCTTGAAGTCCAAGGGAGTGAGCTTGCTGCATGCTCTTCTCACTGCCCTGAGGATCTCAAACTCCACCATCTCATGATCACTACAGCCAAGGCTGCCATGGAGCATCATATTCCTCACCAGCCCCTCCCTGCTGGTGAGCACAAGGTCAAGCATTCAAGCATGGCACCTCTCCTTGTCGGCTCCTCCATCAATTGCAAAATGAAATTGTCTTCCACACCACTGAGGAACCTCCCAGATTGATGTGCTGTGCTGTACTGTTCCTCCAACAGGTATCAGCATGGTTGAAGCCCTCCATGAGGACAAGAGCTTGACAGCATGAGGCTACTCCTATCTGCCTATAGAGGGCTTCATACATACAGTCCTCCCGATCAGTGATGTGTAGCAGACCCCCACAATAATGTCCCCCATCACGGTTCTCCCCTTGGTCCTAACCCACAGGCACTCAGTTGGCCCATCACCCATCCCCAGGCAGAGTTCCACACTCTCCTGCATATCATTGACTTAAATAGCTACAACCCTTCCCCTTCTGCCTGATCTGTCTTTCCTGACAAGCCTATAGCCTTCCTTTCCACCATCCCAGTCATAAGAGCCATCCCACCGTGTTTCTGTAATGCCAGTGATAATATATCCCCATAGACGTGCACACGTGGGCTGGTGAGGAAGGTACAGAATAAGAGCAGATTAAGAATCCTGTGTAACTGGAGGATATAAGGACAAAACAAAATTTTATGCTTTCAGAGCAGGAATTCCCTTAAGTCCCCATGTCCAAACTTCAGAGATAGACTCAGGATGTTTCTCCTTTCCCCTTTCTTCCTAGCCAGAAACTGTCACTGCAAAAGACATCTCCCCTCCCCTCCCCCTCTTTTTTTGCTCTCAGTAGTATAGCAGCCTTAAGCAATTAGCAGCAAGCCTTGTGTTGGAACAATGAAACTGCTGAACAATAGGGATAGGCTCATTATTATGAGAGACTCAGCCTATGATAATCCAGGCAAGGAACTCAAATTTGCTGCCAGAAGAACTGCTGGTTAGTGTGTTATTAACTTCACTGCATTTCAAGCTGGAAACAAAGCATTCCACAAAATCGATTTCTCAGTCTCCCAACCATACACATACACTGACAGTTAGATTCTGATGTAGACAGCAGCAGTGTAACTTAATCTGTGGCCCAAGACGACTAGTATGGCCCACTCTTCTGGGAGCAATCTGGGACTGGGATGCATACCAGCCACATTCTTGGAGGCTGGCAGTAGCCGTCTCCCAAGAGCCCAAGACTTCTCTAGCATGACACAATGGCCACAGAAGTACTTAACAGTGAACAGAACAATCTTCATGCAGCTCAAATAAAGGGGGCATTTACTGTCTCTGTTTTGACTTTTCAGATAGCCTCAAACCCCATTTTTTCTCTTTACTGTGTAGAGCCTGAAATTTGACAAGTGTGTCACGAAGTGCAGAAACTTGGGGAAAGGATAAAACTATTACACATTTCAGTCAATGTGGAAGTAAAGTTCACTGATTTTGACCATCTGCTGCAGTAAAACTGCAGTGATTGCCTGTAGGTAGCCACAGCACTCAAGATTTTTGCTATCATCTGTTTAATCACCTGCTGTCCCAGGTTCATCTACTCTAAACACGGTAAAGACTAGTGACTGAAGCCCCAAAGGGTGCAGTTAAATAGTGCAATGCAGAGGAACTCGGCCACTTCCCCACACTCAGGCGCAACTGTGCAAGATCTTCACCCTTACACTTTCTCTTAATGGGGTTTCTTTTCCCAACACAGCCCTGCTTTTATGGCTGCTCACTTTGGCATGACTCTCAGAGCTGTAATTTCTCTTCTTATTTGAATTTACTTTTGCTTTTGCCATTTAATTCATTGGCTAAGCATCTGAACAACTCCTTCTTACAGCAATGAAGTCACTGGTTACAGGCACAGGAGCAGCAACTGTACTAGAGGCAGCAGACATAGCAAAGCGCAGCCTCTCCCCGGCTTCGCCCCATCCATATCCCCGTCCTCGGCCCCTCCCCGGGCCGTCCGCTTCCAGGCCCCTTCGCCGCCTGCCCCGACCCCGCCGCTCCGGACGGGGCGCTCTGCCGCGGCCATGGCCCTGCCCCTCCGCCCCTGACGCCAGCGTAGGGCAGCGGCGACGCCCGGTGGGCGGAGGAGGCGGAAGTGGGAATCGCGGCGATGGCGGCGGCTGGCGTGGGGCAGCAGTGGGTGTTAGTGGAGATGGTGCAGGCCTTCTACGAGGTGCGGCCTGGGGCGCGGAACCGAGGTGCTGTCCGATGGGCGGCGCGGGCGGCTGGGGCACGGGCTGCGCGGCCCGGGAAGCTGGCAGGCGCTCGCCTCCGAGATGGGATAGGGTGAAGGGGTGCCACCGCCTCTTCCCGGAGGACGGGGCCCCCGGTCGCCCAGTGGCTACCGGAGCTTGGGCGATGCGTGTGAGGGTGCCCTGTGCCTGGGCCGCTGGTTTCCGGTGCTGGGAGCAAGATGTAGAGCCGGACCTGCCGCGGGGCCGGTAACCGGTAGGGCTGGCTCTGTGTTGGGTGGAGGCTGTCAGGGTGGTGCCGTGCCTCGCTGCACTGAGCCGGGAGCTGGCTGGGCATCACTGCCGCGTCTGTAGGGCTGCACGGGAAAATAGTGAATACATGTGTGTGCAGCGTGCTTGTATATTGAAAAAAAATAAGTGTTTTTCTCGTTTGTAGAGCTACATTTAAGGTGTATACTACAGCTTTAAGCCTTAATGATATTCACTGTGAATATAATAAGATCAGGGTTTGTGACTTTTAAGTGTTGTTCAGAAAAGTAAGAAACTACGTTTTTAATGTTTATGCTTAGATTGTCTCCTGGAGGGGATGAGCATGTCATGTTTCATAGAATCATAGAGTGGTTTGGGTTGGAAGGGAACTTACACGTCATATAGTGCCACACCCCTTGCATGGGCAGGGACACCTTCCACTATACCAGCGTGCTCAAAGACCCGTCCAGCATGGCCTTGAGCACTGCCAGGGATGGGGCAGCCAGAGCTTCCCTGGGCAACCTGAGCCAGTGTCTCACCACCCTCACACAGAAGGAAAAAATAAGTTTGTATACAGGCTTTGTTTCATGCCATTAAAAATGATGTCCTGGTGGTAGGATGTGTTCTTATACAGTCTGCTTCCTTCTTTCCTTTGGCAAAGGTTGGTACATTTTAAAGAATTTGTACTGAAATTTGCAGTATGAACACAGTCTAAACTGCTGAATTCAGAAAAACTGCAGGCGCTGAAAAGCAGGGGCAAGTAGTTTGTGTGGACTTCTGCTACTGCTATACTGTGTGTTCTTTAGATGCCATTGTTCTGATTGTTCTGTTTAGATGTTCTTTATATGCCAGGTTGGACAGAGCATTTGGCGATACAGTCTAGTGTGAGGCATGCCTGCCATGGCAGGGTGTTGGAACTAAATGACAGAATCATAGAATAATTAGGGTTGGAAAAGACCTTAAGGTCATCTAGTTCCAACCCCAGTACCATGGCAGGGACACCTCATGCTAGACTGTGTTGCCCAAGGCTCTGTCCAACCTGGCCTTGAACACTGCCAGGGATGGAGCATTTACGACTTCTTTGGGCAACCCATTTCAGTGCCTCACCACCCTTACAGTAAAGAACTTCTTCCTTAAATCTAACCTGAACTTCCCCTGTTTACGTTTGAGTCCGTTACCCCTTGTTCTGTCACCACAGTCCCTAATGAAGAGTCCCCTCAGCATCTTTATAGGCCCCCCTTCAGATACTGGAAGGCTGCTATGAGGTCTCCACACAGCCTTCTCTTCTCCAGGCTCAACAGCCCCAACTTTCTTATCCTATCTTCATACGCGAGGTGCTCCAGTCCCCTGATCATCCTCGTGGCCCTCCTGTGGACTTGTTCCAATAGTTCCATGTCCTTATTACGTTGAGGACACCAGAACTGCAGACAATACTCCAAGTGAGGTCTCATGAGAGCAGAGTAGAGGGGGAGGATCACCTCCTTCGACCTGCTGGTCACACTCCTTTTGATGCAGCCCAGGATGCAAATGATCTTAAGGTCCATTCCAACCCAAACCATTTTATGATTCTATGTTTATGTATGTCTATTGTTAATATGCTTAGTGAGCTGAAATGTACTCTGCAAACAATAATTTTTTTACTTATTTTTTTTTAGTTTGCTGTATCGTAGAACTCCTTGCTGGTTTCAAAAGCTTGTGTTCAATTTCCCTTAGTTTTTCTATGTGTGGTTCGTTCCACTTCCTTTGTTGGCAGGTCAGATCCTACGTGAAAATGCTGGTGAGTGGGAGCTCTTCCACTGAGTTGAAGAGGAAGTACATTAGTGTGTGTGCGTTTTGAGGTTTTTTAAAGTAGTAGGTATCCAAAGTATAGACAGGAGCTTTTCTGAGATGGAATAACTTAACCCGTCATTAAAATTATGTGGCAAGTGCTGATACTATAATTTCACATGTACTTCAGACTAGCTGTGCTGCCAGAGGAAACTGACTTCCTCCCTCCAAGCACCTAAAGAGGCTGACTTTAAGTTGGATCAGCTCTCTGTTCTCATTTGCTGTATATATTCCTCAATCTTGTGTCCATGCGGGGAGTAAATGACACAGAAACAAAACTGCTTCTGGTGCCTGAGTTGGGTTATACCTGCTCAAAGTGCCTGTGAAACAGGCCATGGACAGCCCATAGACCAAAATGGGCTATGAAGACAGGATTAGGTTTCTTTGAAAAAAATTATAGCTGTGCAGCTGGTGGACTATGAGTTGTAAACATATAGGCTTGAAGTGGGTGTATATAGGTGACACACACCTTCAAGCCCTTGAGGAGACTTCTGCTTGTTGTGAAAGCTTTCTGCCTTCACAGATATTTGTGCAACCTGTACAGCCTTTATTCTCAGTATTCAGTTGTGTGTATGTGTGGAACTGAGGCCACTTATCAATTTAGTGTGGTTTGTTTATTAACAACTGAATAAATCCATTGAAACTCAATTTAACAGCTACAAGTAGTAGTTGCAAGGCAGTTCATTTTCATATAGCTTTTGCTGGTTTAGAAATACATATCAGTTGATCACCTTTGTTGTTTGTTTTTTTTTCTGAGTCTACTAGTAGAGACAAAACTGTTGCAGTGTCACACTGATTCAGATTGAATCTGTGTAGACTTATTTTTGTGTTTTTATTTTCAGGCTCCTACTTATCATCTCATTTTAGAAGGAATTCTGATTCTGTGGATAATCAGACTTCTTTTCTCCAAGACATACAAGCTTCAAGAGCGATCTGATTTAACACCTAAGGTATAATGAAAAAATACTTTTCTTAGAGAGATATTTTATAGCTGTCAATACATTTGGTGGTTGAACCCCTGCTGCATAACAAATTGTGCCCTTTTTTTCTTAGGATTTCAAAGGATAAGCTTGCATTGGACTAAAAAACTACTTATTGCTTAAACACTTATGTTTGTGCTTTTAAAGTAGGACTGTGTTTGAGAGTCTGGGAAATGCAGAAGAACTGATGTGAATGTAACTGCTAAGCTGTGGAAAACTGACATTAGTTCTTCTCAATGAATGACTTTGTTTTAAAAATGAAAACTATCCTAAAAAATCCCCCACCAAATAAAATGAACTAAAATAGTGTAGAGAGCAGGAAAATGAGCAGTCTATACACATGGTATCTGTGAGTAATAAAACTGAGAATTTACAGTGTTAAGTGGGTTCCAAAAGACTCTTTCATTTATTAGCAGTTTTCTTCTTTTGCAATGTGGTTGACTAGCGTTTCTTCCTGACTTCTGGCTGGAGACTGTCAGGAATGAATAGAGTTTGGTTTGGAGATCTCCGTGGGCTATGTTGTCTGAGATGTTGTCTGTAATTGTGCATGCTGTATAATGTCAGAGGATGCCATTGTGATACATTTAAAGTATTATGAGATGCACTCTCTGAATGTGAAAATAAAAAGGACATGAACAGGGACATGCTTATTTTTCTCGGCCAAAGATGAAGATGGAGGCAGTGTTTTCCATAGGAGGAGCTCTATTTGGAAGAGCCTGTCTTGTCTACAGATGGTTTATTGAAAGCAGCCATAAATGCAACACCAAAACCAAAGTGAAAGTGTGAATAAGACTTTTACAGTTGGTGGACTTAAGCAGACTGACACATCAGGGGTTTGGAGTCATCCATCTCTTACTGTACAGTGTAGGTGATAGCTGGGAAAAGAGCTCATTTGTTTTGTGTAGGGAAATAGCTGTGTGGGAAGAAAAAAATAAAACAACACCCAAACAAAAATAATGCAACAAAAACTAACAACACACCTTAATCTTCACTAAAAATTTACGGATAGCTGATACTGGTCTGTGTTGTGGGTTAATCCCAAGTAGGCAGCTAAGCACCATGCAGCTGCTTGTGTGATGTTTCTTCCACACCCGTGGAACCGAGAGGAAAGGAAGTATAAAGGTAAAAAAAGTTGTAAGTGAAGATAAGATTGTTCAACAAACAAAGAAGAAATGGAAGAAGAGAGAAAGAAGACAAGTGATGCCAAAGCAATTGCTCACCACATCCCATGGGTGAACCAATACCCAGCCAGTTCCCGAGCAAAAGATGGTTAACTTCCCTAAACCTCTCTTTTCCCTTTTATTGCTGAATGTGAGATTGTATGGTATGGAATATCTGTTTGGTTAGTTTAGGTCATCTGCCTAGTTGTGTCCCCTCCCAGCCTGTTGTGCACCCCCTAACCTATTCACTCTGGGGGCAGAGCGAGACACAGAAGACATTAACACCGTGCACTGTTCAGCATGTTATCGGGATTGTTTTGATCACAGAAGTGAAGCACAGTGCTATATGAGCTGCTAAGATAGAAAAAAAAAGTAACACCATCCCAGCCAGGCCCTGTACAGGCTGTTTCATACAGTATGGGATCCCACACAGCCAGGCTTCTGTGTGAGAGTTGAGCTGTATGTACTAACATGCCAGTTGTTCAGCAAGGGGGCTGCTGATTTGCCTTCTGGTTGGTTCTAGTTTGATTCATGCTGTGTTGTTCAGTCTTCATCACAGCAGAAAAGAGTACTAGGTTACTCTGGAACAGGCACTGGAGATAGGCCAGCTCAGGAGGTGGAGCTCAGGTTATCGTTGTGTCAGCCACTCTTGTAATGATACTTGGATATCAGCACAATTAATACTACAGAGGAATACCACTATTGCATAGCCATTTTAATGTGATATGTCATGACTAGTCTGTCCTGGGGAAGCAGAGGTAGGTGATACATTGTGCAACCTAGTGAACTCAGGAGTCATACTTCTAAAACAGTGAAGAAATCTGCCCCAAAGGTGGCTTCAAGGGTTTAGTCAAGCGTGTAGCAAGAGAACTATGAAATCTTGTGCAGGAATCAGCTTGTCATCCCTTAATAACAGTGTTAGTAAGTATTCCTACTGGTTCTATTCCAAAATAATGAAACCTGCCAAATCATTAATTAAAAAGTTAACCTGTCTGTAAGTTCCTGATGGTTTGGATTTTGGGAAGTACAGATAGGTTTGTGGCCAGACAAGGCACTGGGTGTAGAAGTTCATTTGTGGGGTTTTTGCCCAAAATAAAATCTATAGGCAAGTGACAAAGTGCCACTGAGGACTAGAGCAGGCTGTGGGCAAATGCATGACATCTTGTAGCTACCAGCTCATTCTCTAGCCAACAACCTATGTGAAAGGAGAGCGCTCTTCCAGTGAATGTGCCTTTCACTCTGTATATAGTAAATGTTACTGAGCTTTTATCTCAAAATAGCTGAAGTCCTACTCGGAGCCATGTCTTACCATTAATAGGTGAGAGGAATAGTTGTTTTCTTTGGTTTTAGAATTTTCACGGCAGAGTTGTATGAGAACTGTGTTATTAGAGCTGTATTAGGAGGGTAGAAAGTTCCTGCCAGAGACAAATGTTTGATTCGTGGCTAAGAAATACTGTAGGCAACAGTTGTTTTCTCTTGCAGGAACAGTGTTCAGATTGATCCGATGTTCTACAGGGAAGAGCAGATATAGTCTGTTCTTGCAAAGGCTTTCAGTCATTTTGAGCAAAGACTCCCTATGTAGGTGAAGATTCTTTTTAAGTATTAGCATAGTTTGAAAACTCAAGCCCACAGTTTGTGCCTATTTATGCCATGCTGATACATGATTCTGTAAATACCATGAAATTAAAGACCCATTATTTGAGGACCAGAAGATAGAAAAAATTCTAACTTCTGGATCATGAAATGCATGCATGCATGACAGTGTTTGAAAACACTACTGCTAGCTAAGAACTGTTTTCATTAATATAATTGCTACCTTTTCTTAAAAACAAGGATCAACAAAGCAATTGATTTTAGTAATTTGGCTTAGAAGGCTTTATGCCCAAATATTTCTCTTATCCAAGGTATCTGGTGTTTAAAAAATACAAACCACAAAAAATTAAATACAACCACCCAAACTCATTTTATTCCAATGTATACATGTGTGTGTATTTAGCTCAACACATTTAAAATATTCATATATATGCACAAATGCATTAAGTGTGTCTATTGCAATTACGAAATGTATATACAAACATTTTATGTCTTTTATTTCCCAGAGTATTGTCTATTAATACAATTTCGTGCCTATTTAGGAGGAAAAACATTAAAGTGCCATTACAAATGTGGAGTCACTGTACAAAAGGTTGCTTCTGCTCTGGCCCTTTGGTCAAAGGGAGATGGTCACATTTACCCTGAAAAGTCAGCAGGACAGGCCAGTCTACTGGGATACTTGGTGAATAAAAGGGGTGTGGCCTCACATCTACAGTGTGGATGGCAGTTTTAGGTTGAAATTAGTACTCATTTTAATCATCAGTATCTCCAATCCCACACCATAATGAAAGATCTGTCACAGAAGCTTTTGGTAGACTACTGTCATAAGTACGTGTAGAAAGAGACAAGGCATGAAGATGCAGTTGTCTGTTTATATTCCTACATCTGTCATGAAGCAGAAGGCAAAGTAATTGATGAGAATGAGCATGATCTAGAATTAGTGGTGCAGCATTGTTTGAAACAAGGATTAGTCTTCTCCTGTTTTTTTTATTTTGTGTTAAGAAAAAAATAAAATCAGGTTACTGCCGCATACTGCCGCATCTCATCTGTGGTTTGTCACCTATGCAGTTAGTTTGTGTGCTGCAGACATTTCAAAGGGAAAATTTGAAACTTCGTGCAACCTAATATAAGTGGGGAAGAAAAGTACTAATTATGAATGGCTCATTATCTTCATGTTCACAGATTTTGACTGCAATTGTACTATGCTAATTTATTTTAGTTACAGCATCCTATAAATAATGTTTTACTTTCTGCTAGATTCTACAGAGAAAGATTTTAATTGAATTTGCTTGGTGACACTTCTTTTTATGTTGAATGCTCTGCCTTTGAACCATGTGGTATAAAAGCTATTCAAATAGTCTTTGCCTTCAAGTCTTAAATAGAAGAAATACTATGCTTCCCAAGTCCTTTCCCTTAAGACATTTGATGTCATTTAATGCCTTTCTTACTTGTCCTTCCAGAACTGATAGGCTGCACCACTTCTTGCCTGATTTGTTCGGCTTCCTTGCTAAAAAACCCGCAACAACCAAAACAACCAACCTACAAAAAAACTCAGCATCCCCCCAAAAAATACCCAGAACAAACAAAAACCCCCAAGACTCCCCAAACCAACAAAACCCCAAACTCTCTGCTCTAAAATGAACACAAAACTGCTGATACAAGCTACACCATACATGAGGACTTTAGGGCCTTTTGACACCAGTTGTTACATGAGCAGAGTGTAGGCTGCATGAGCATACATACATCCTGCTTTGTAGTGTTTCAGAAGTCACTTTGAACCCTTCTGAAGAGGTCTGAGCTGCTGCTTGGCAGCTATAATTCAGGATATGGCAGCATTAGCCAATCTAGGCTGGGACTACTTTGCTGTAGGAGCTAGTTCAGCTATATATCCATTCTGCCTTTGCTGAGTTAGTTTTCATCTGGATAATTTTTCAGAACAAGGTTATTGTCTGCTTTTATAACTACCAATACCTAAACAAGGGATAGAAGTGTATTTGTGGTTGAGAGAACTGTACTATAGCAGCTGCTGGTTTGCAGTGCACACTTAGTTTTAAATTGTCTCTGGTATTTTTTTCCAAATAGCAGTACAGTATAAAGATGCACACTAGTACCTGATCTGAGATAAGGATGGAATTGCCACTCAGTCTTGGATTAATGGAGTTCAGCATACAGGGTTGTGGTTCTACTCTGAGGTTAACCTGAACTTGGGTAATGCTTTTGCACCATTTTGGTACTGGTTTTGCATGTTAATCGTTACAAGTTGTATCTTCTGATAGGCTTCTCCCATAGGGTTCTTGGGATATTTGCTGGGTCATGTCAAACACTAGGTCTGAAAATAGAATATGCTTGCTTCGGCAGCACATATACTAAAAAATTGGAACGATAAATTAGTATTCTTGAATTACCTAGGAACGAAGTTATTCATTAGTTTGGTAAAAGGAAACTGATGAAAATGCAAGAGGCTAACTGTGTTGTATGTAGTTTCTTTTGATTTTGTTTGTATCTTAATTTGGTTTTATTTGTTAGAGGCTTTGAAAAGTCTATTTGAAAAAAAAAGGAAAAAAGATATTGCTATGGTGTTTTCGAAAATTCATTTCAGAATCTATTTTCTAATATCGAAATAAGTATAATTCCTTACATATTTTACTGCTTTTTTAAATAACAGAGAAACATAAACCCTTTGTAGTGATTTCATTCAAAGTTAGTGTGTCTGCAGATATGTTGCCAGGTGTGTTTTGCTGTACTAGTAAGTAATGCTTCAGGAAAATTCTGCTTTCATGATATGAAGAATGATTTTGGTGATTTGACTGAGTGGTTGCTAATTATGTGAAACTAATCTAACACACCTGTTACGCTGGTCCACTGCATGTCCTTTGGAAAATTCGTCTAACTGAGGTTTTCCAAATAGTTAAAGCACTTTGAAAATAAATGTGCATTCAGTATTCCTCCATGGTTAGGAGGGGGGTATGTGGTTTAGAAGCTCTTATTACCTTTTCTTGAGCATTTGGCAGTTTTTCTGCACTGTGCCCAGCTCACGTATGTGTTACTTTGCTAAGTATTTTAATGCGACAGCTGCTTAAATAGTGCTGTTGAAGACTTGAGAATGTAAAGTGAAGCTGTTTATATTCACTTATTATGTAATTTGTATTCAGTTACATAAACTTTAGAGGCGATTTGTAATAATAGATTGAATGATTGAAGTATTGATTAAAATTTGGCAGGGGTACCAAGTTAGTATATCTTCTCTTGATTAACATATGATGAGATCCTTAATGCACAGGACCAGCTGGGCTATCTTTCTTTATATTTCCCTCCTTTTGAAGAATTTGAAGCCCCTCAGCTGAGCATACTGAGATAGTATCAATTCTTAGTATCTCAGAAAGGTGACACATTAGGATACATAATTTCTGATACAACTATTACCAAATGTTTATTAGCATATGATGTCTTTTCTAATGGGAATCTTTCTGAGAAGTTTTCCTTTTTTCCTGTTCAGGAAAAAGAAGAGTTGATTGAAGAATGGCAGCCAGAGCCTCTTGTGCCTCCTGTGCCAAAAGATCACCCAGCCATAAACTACAACATTGTTTCAGGGTAAATGTAACCAAAATTAATTCTGGTTTTTATTTCAACTCAAATACTTAATTTCCATTTTTTTAAGCATATTTCTTAGTAAGCATTTGCATATTTCAGAATCTTTTCATAAATGGGCTCCATTTTTAGAGAGCAGAATGAATAATTTGCCACTGAAGAGATGCTTGATTTTGCAACATTATCAAGAATATCTTATTAAGAAAATATTTCCTACTTTAAATGTTAGGGTTTGTGTTTGGATTGGTTTTTTTTGTTTATTGGTTGGTCTTTTTTTTTTGTATTGAGTGTAGAGTGAGGGACACTTTGTCTTCATTGTGGTTATGTACTGTTTGTTAATAATTTATTTCATTTTTTCTGAATATTTATACTTAGACATCCAAAAGTCCTTACCACCTTCTGTGTAGGAGTTGGGGAGGAAAAACACACATCACAAATCGCTTCAGAAGAAACTGATTTTGCAGCTAGCCACTTGACACTTTTTAATAGTTAGGGTTGGAAAGGATCTTAAGATCATCTAGTTCCAACCCCTCTGCCATGGGCAGGGACACCTCCCACTAAGCCATATCACCCAAGGCTCTGTCCAACCTGGCCTTGGAAACCGCCCTGGATGGAGCATTCACGAGTCCGCTAGGCAACCCATTCCAGTGCCTCACCACCCTTACAGTAAAGAATTTCTTCCTCATATCCAATCTAAACTTCCCCTTTTGTTTAAGTTTGAACCCGTTACCCCTTGTTCTCTCACTACAGTCCCTAATGAAGGGTCCCTCCCCAGCATCCCTATAGGCCCCCTTCAGATACTGGAAGGCTGCTATGAGGTCTCCACACAGCCTTCTCTTCTCCAGGATGAACAGCTCCAAATTTCTCATCCTATCTTCATCTGGGAGGTGCTCCAGTCCCATGATCATCCTCGCGGCCCTCCTCTGGACTTGTTCCAGAAGTTCCATGTCCTTTTTATGTTGAGGACACCAGAACTGCACACAGTGCTCCAAGTGAGGTCCCACAAGAGCAGAGTAGAGGGGCAGGATCACCTCCCTCGACCCACTGGTCACGGTCCTTCTGATGCAGCCCAGGATGCGGTTGGCTTTCTGGGCTGCAAGTGCGCACTGCCGGCTCATGTACAGTTTCTCATGGACCAACACCCCCAAGTCCTTCTCCACAGGTCTGCTCTCAATCTCTTCTCTGTCCAACCTGTAGCTGTGCCTGGGATTGCACTCACCCAGGTGCAAGACTTTGCACTTATCATGATTAAACTTCATCAGGTTGGCATCAGCCCACCTCACAAGCATGTCAAGGTCCCTCTGGATGGCATTTCTTCCCCCCAGCGTATCGACTGAACCACCCAGCTTGGTGTCATCAGCAAACTTGCTGAGGGCGCACTCAATCCCACTGTCCATG